>LPNX010496920.1:46020-239266 GCA_001517045.1 Pseudotsuga menziesii | reverse complement strand
CCAGCTTGTCCTGTTCTTGTGTGAGAGATTCCATGAAATATGCAAGGCTAGGCATCTTCCAGGTTTGAGCTGTCAGTTTTGTGGCATAGAAGGTCGAAAAAAACACTGAATAATCAGGGCCTAGCTTCGAGAGGATGGCCAATACTAGCTGATCATCTTTCTTTTCGATACCACACTGTTTCAGCTGCAAAACTAGTTCTTTGAACTTGGAGAAATATAGCTGCAGGGATTCAAAGCTCGTTGGACTCAGAGAAATCAGCTCATTTTCGATTTGATGTCCCCTCATCTCATCTGTCTTTCCAAAAAGATCAGAAATCTTCTCCCATACTTCATTCGGTGATGTCAATCCATCAATATGGAAAAGGAGGTCTTTGGAAATACTCAGACACAGGAGGCCATAAGCCTCATCCCTCCCATTTTGCCATTTTATCTTCTCTACAGCTGCATTGGGCTCTGCTTCTGTTGCCATAGTCACCCTGTAGAGGCCTTTCTCTCTCAACAGTATCTCCATCTCTACTTTCCATTCAAATAAATTGAAGGGAGTCAAGATAGTTTTTTGTGATTGATCCATAGCTTAGAAAATCTGTCCTGGCTGTCAGTAGAAGGCTCCCAGTCACTGATGTCGAACCTGCAAAACAATTTTGAAGGAGAGATAACAATCTACAATGGCTCTGATACCATGTGGAAATTGAACCAGGTGATAGATTAATTTTACTCACAACAATTAACACTTGATCATGCAAAAGCACTCACAAAAGAGACTGAAATTGGAGCTGAACACTAAACTGTATTAAATCAGTGTACAATAGCAAACCCTATAATAACATAGGTTTCTGAATAAATAACATACATCAAGGATTCGAATGCATGGGGAGCAATTCGAATCTAGCATAAAGCATGCTTACTAAAAATAAACAAATCCCCCATAGGTGTAAAAAGCTGATCCCAAATCTGTCATGGAGCTCACGAATTAGCAAAATGGCTTAGGCAAGCTAAATAGTGGTGGAATGGCAGCTCATACATGATTTTGCATGGATAAAAGGGTGGAGGATGAAGAGGACAAAAAACTAGTTCACCTCACCTAGTATAGCTTTTCTATTTGCCTTAAAACACTGAAAAAGTAGGGAATAAAGTAGAAGCCTAGGAGGTTAGAAATAAAGTAGATTTGATTCCTTGGGATTTACCATGTGCTAGATGATTCAAATGATGCAAGTTTGACCACTATGGATAGGTAAAAGATAACTTGCACAAGGTGGGACACATGAACTAGGCTAATAAGACAGAAATAATTAAATTAATGTCTAAATGGGTAAACTATGGGTTGATTATTCTAACAAAATTGTCTCCCTATGTCCCATTGGCCTTTCTTCCTTTTTCATGATTGTGAATGATTTGTGTTGCCTCCCAAGTAAAAACCTTCAGCATTATCATTGCCAATTTCTGGTTGAATTGCATTTATCTCACTTTGTTCACTAGAGGAATCCATTCTATCATTCATTATATGGATATTAGATGCATTCTCAGAAGTGTTGACATCTCTCTCATTGATGGGTTGCTCAAAAGAGTTTAAATCATGAAGAGAATATGGATTCTTGGATTAAGGCTTCTGAAAGTATGATAATACATTCCTCTGTTTTGATTCTTTCTTTCCACGACCATTGTTTGACATCTTGTGAAATATTTCACAATTAAAATATCACATAAATCTAGAAACCCAAAGTGAAATCCACATGTGAAAATAAAAAATAAAATTAGTACAATTTGTAAGATATCCATTATGACATGAATTCAAGATGCTAGAAAATTTGAACCCAATAACCTAAACCCATGCAAGATTATTATTAACTTCAAAATTAGACATAAATCCATCAAGATAAATATGAGTTTAGCTTTTTTTTTTAATCTATTTAAACCTAATTTTTTATTTACATTTTTCATTTCCATAATACCTAGTAGAAAAAGTGACATTCATAAGAATCAAGATTCAAAATATACAATAGCATCACTTCCCTGGGGCCATCAAATCTAAAATTTAAATTATAAGATGTAATGGTGTCCACAAAGTCATGAAATGAAAGAATTAAAAGCTATGCCAAATAATATCAATAATTTATTTAAATAATAATTCTTATCCTAATTGATGAAGTGTCGTGTGTTTGAACATTTGCAAAGGGAAATGAGGCACCCTCTGTCATCAATATGCTAAGAGGAGCATTTGAATAAAAAGAAACTCAAAGGAACTTTTTAAATCATAGGGATTTGGGCACTGGATTTGAGAGGACTTTGTGGAAGAATATCTTGTTGGATCTGTATCACCCAAAGAATGTAATAGTGTAGTTCTTTTGTTTACAATAGATATTTTTTGCAGTTTATTGGTTATAGTGTAGTTATTTTATTTACCATTGGGAATTTATGATGTGCATTTCCTTACCCTTATCAATGTTAGAAAAATAGGATCACAGAGCAATAACAATTAAAAAATTAAACAACATTCAAATATTAAACACATTACAGGAGAGAAACATATATAACATGATTCACCCAAGATGAGATACGTCCACACAGAAATTACCAATCCTTTCTTATTTTACCATTCAAAAAAATGAAGGGATACAACCTACAGAAACCCCGCTGCACTTACTCTTCTCTCCCTCACAGTCTCTCTTACACAATCACAGAGATTGTTTTATAATGCTACAATAAAATACACATACGTATTACAATTATTTCCTTTTATAGGGGAATTACCATGGGAAAATAATACAAATCACCCAATACCATGGGTCCACAAACTATTGGACAACAAACATCCCAAAAATTTCTTTTAGGGGCTTCGCCCCCAAACTCCCTTTCACGAGGGAACTGTGCTTGAACCCCTGCCAGGGGCATACTGGCCCCCATAACCCTATAGGGGGACGATGTACCCCTGCACCCCCCATATGGGATGAGTGTATAGTAAAAATGGGGTAAAAACACAACTAAACAATAACATATATGAATCTATAATATCATGATCCACAACCAACAATCTCCCACTTGGATATTGATCACAATAAATCCATTGCTGTTGCACTCGCTGGACTATGCTCTGAATCGTGGAATCGCCAAATTTATCTTCTTTACCTTCATGCTTGAAGTAAAACTGAAACATAGTAGGAACTCAGTTTCTCTTTGGTTACTACCTTTGTCAACATGTATGCAAGATTCCGGTTAGTATGTATCTTTTCCAACTTTAGCAGTTCATTTTCTAGAACATATCTTATGAAATGGTACTTGAGCTGTATATGTTTAGCCTTCGAATGAAAGGATGAGTTCTTTTCAAGATGAATGACACTTTGGATGTCACTGTACAACCTACTATTCTCCTGTTTCTTACCTAATACCTCCATGAACCTCTGCAACCAAATCATCTCTTTATCAGCCTATGTAGAAACAACATACTCTACTTCCATAGTTGAAAGTGAAACAACCTTTTACAGTTTTGAAATACAACTTACTGCTATTCCACCTATAGTAAAGATATACCCTGAGGTTCTCCTCCTGCTGTCTTTATCACCAGCCATATCCATGTCAACATATATCTGTAAAAAAATGTCTGAACCTCCAAAACATAATGCGTGTGAATTGGTACCTCTAAAATACCTAAGAATCCATTGTATCACCTTCCAGTGCTCTTTACCTACATTGTACATATACTTACTCACAACTCCCACTGCATGTGCAATATTTGGTCTTGTGCACACCATGGCATACATCAAGCTTCCAATTGCCGATGAATAGGGAACCTTGTACATGTATTCTATCTCTTCCCATGTCTTGGGACACATCTCCTTACTTAGTTTGAAATCACTGGCCAAAGGTGTATTGACTGGTTTTGCATTCTACATTCTAAACCTATCCAAAGCCTTTTCTATGTACTCACCTTCAAACAATGGAAATTTACGATTTTTCCTATCTCTTGTTATTCTCATACCAAGAATTCTCTTTCTAACATCCAAATCCTTCATCAAAAATTATTTAGCTAGTTTTGTTTTGAGCATATTTATATCCCGCATGTTAGACCCTGCAATAAGCATGTCATCCACATACAATAACAAGATAATATATCTTCCATTATCTAGCCTCTTTAAATAAACATAGTGGTTAGAATGGAATCTACTATAACCTTGTTATGTCATAAACTTACCTAATTTTAAATACCATTGCCTTGGAGCTTGCTTCAGGACATACAAGCTCTTCTTCAACTTGCGAACCAAATTCTCCTTCCCTTTGACCTCATACCATGTGGGTGCTGCATATAACTCTCTTCCTCCAAATCCCTATGGAGAAAGGTTGTCTTTACATCTAACTCTTCAAGATGCAAATATTTTATTGCCACTATACTTAAAATAGTTCTAATTGAATTCATTTTAACAATAGGAGAAAATATCTCATCAAAGTGTATACCTTTCTTTTGTGCAAACCCCTTTACAACAAGTCTAACCTTGTACTGCTTTTTTCCTCCATCTTCTTCCTTCAACCTGACAACCCATTTATTGTGCAATTCCCTTTTTCCTACAGGAAACTCAACCAAATCCCATGTCTGGTTCCTTACCAATGAATCCATCTCCTCATCCATGCCTTGCTCCCACTTCTTTTTACTTTCTACCTGCATTTCCTCTTCATCACATTATGGTTCACCAGAATGAGTCATCATTAAATAATACAATGAAGGAGATAATCATTTAGCCGGTCTACTTAACCTGGTATATCTTCTTAATTTGCAGGAGTTCGAGGTACTTGTTGCTACTCTTGATTTTCTGGTGCCTTTGGAACTTCATTTTCTTTGATTTCATTAAGCATTGTGTACTCCGTGTTTTCCTTTTCCTCTTTCTTTCCCTGCAATCGATATTTGTACATAACCTTTTCATTGAATACTACATATCTACTTCTAATTATTTTGTGATTTTCATAATCCCATAAGCGATAACCAAAATCGTCAACCCCGTATCCAATAAAGGTACATTTCTTGGATTTATCCTCAAGATTTGTTATATTTTCTTTATCAATATGGACAAATGCTTCACAATCGAAATTTCTGAGAAATGAGTAGTTTACCTTTTTGTCTGTCCATGCCTGCTTTGGAATCCCACCATCCAAAGAGCTTAAAGGCCCTTTGTTTATTAAATTAACAACAATATGTACAACGTCAACCCAAAACTGTAAGGGCAACCCTTCATGCAATCACATACACCTTTCACGCTCCATGATCGTTCTATTCATCCTTTCAGACACACCATTTTTTTGTGGTGTTCCAGGGTATGTCTTCTCTCTATGAATCCAATTGTATGAACAATAACTATTAAACTCCTTGCTACAGTATTCACCTCCATTATCAGATATGAGACATTTCAACTTTTCTCCTATCTCATTCTCAACCAAATATTTCCACTTCTTAAAAGTAACAAACACATTAGATTTCTGTCTAATGCAATAAACCCAAGTTTTTCTAGTTGCATCATCAATAAAAGTAACATAATAATGAGAGACACCAAGAGATTGTACATGAGCTGGTGCTCATACATATGTATGCACGAGCTCTAACTTTTCACTCTTCTTTTGTTTCCCAACCCTGAGAAATATAACTCTCTTCTATTTTCCATAAACACATCTATCACATAATTCAAAACTTACCTACTTCAGATTTGGATCAACTTCCTTGAGTGGAGAATCTGCATGCCCTTCTCACTCATGTGGCCAAGCCTATGATGCCACAATGCTGCACCTATTTCTGTGGAAGCTACATAGTTATAATAATCAATATTACGAGGAAATAAAAACAACTTACCTATCATATCTCTTTTTTCCATTACCAATGTTCCTTTAGTGATCTTCCACCACGTTTTTTCAAATGTAGACAAACAACCGCTATCTCCCAACTGCTCCGTTGAGATCATATTTATTTTCATAGTAGGAATATGCCTTACATATTTTAGCATCCCTTCATTTCCATTATTTAACTTAATTTGTACCCTACCCATTCCAATAATTTTACGTGGTTCATCATCCCCCAATAAAACATGTCCAAAATCACCTGGAACATAATCATGAAAGAATTTCCTAATGAGCACAAGATTAGAAGATCCCTAACCTCATCATCAAAGTTGAATTTTACAAAACTTAGCTGACTAGGAAGTGCATTAAATTAATTTTAATGGTTAGCAATAGATCCATCGTCTGACATCTTCATATTAAATAAGCGCTTCATTAAAAAATACCTTGTTGGAAGCCGAGGGGTTTTCATAGAGCTTAGACATTGCACTCATCACTCCCTCTATTGTATTTTATTTTGATATATTGAAATCCATCAATGAATCCGGGCACAACTGTATTGTTCCGAGTGCCTTTCTGTCAAGAACCTCCCATTCTTCATCCTTCATAGTTGTCAGTTGTTTTGTTTTTCCGCCCAACGGTAGGTATAGATCCTTCTGGTACAGATAGTCTCCATTTACATATTCCATAACTGGTAGCTTTTGTTGTTAAATTTCTGGACCCTAAACTTTCCTTCTTCTTCCATTTCTCCTTCTCGAACTAGGAACCCTTCTTTCCCGCAAGTTTACCATCCAAATAGACCTTTTGGAGATGATACCAATTGTTAGAAAAACAAGATCGAAGAGCAATAAATATTAAACAATTAAACAAGATTGAAATATTAAACACTTTACAAGAGAGACACAGATATAATGTGGTTCAGCCAAGATAGGATACATCCACATAGAAATTGCCAGTCCTTTATTATTTTACCATTCAGCAAAATGAAGGGATACAACCTGCAACAACCTCACTTCACTTCCTCTTCTCTCTCTCACAACATCTCTCACACAATCACAGAGATTGTTTTACAATGCTACAATACAATACACAACTGTATTACAATTCTTTCCTTTTATAGGGGAATTACCATGGGAAAATACTACAGGTCACCCAATACCATGGGTCCGCAAACTGTTGGCCAAAAAGCATCCCAAAAATTTATTTTGGGGGATTCTCCCCCAATATCCCTTTCTCGAGGGTGGTTGACCTTATTTCTCCCATTAAGATTGATCATGTAGAGGACAAAAGAAAGGAATCCTAACTAGCATAGAAAATAACAACATATGAGCTTATTGATCCAACTGTTTACGCCTATAAAAAAATTAATCATCTCATGAAGGCATGGAGGGCAGCAAGAGTAAAGGGGCACCCCTTCCATCTCTTACTAGCAGAGTCAACAGTAGAAAAACTCCAATTCCGATAACAACTAAGAAAGAATAAAACCAGTGGATCCTTTAGTTTCTTCCATTGTTAAAGTTGAATCTATCATCACAAGTAGATGCAAACACCACACAAATAGACCAATATCTTGTCATATAACTGGTAGGAAGTGGGAAACTATAATCTTTCATTTGCGGTGATCCTGTGCGTGGGATTTCTATTGGGCCTTTGTCTCACTCTAGATCTTTTCCCTCAACGGGTGTTATACCTGATCCTTTAGTTTGAGATTCTGCAACATCTATTATGATTCTATAGTCAATGATAGTTGTCTTTGACTTCATGAAGTTGAAGTATGTCAGGTCTACTGGGGTTCAAAGGGTTTCCTGGGAGCACACCATTTATTGAACAAATATGATTACTCTCAAGGATATTGCTGCCTTGACTAGTGCTGCCAAAGTCAAGGGGATTGTTCAATTCACTTAGGACATGATATGAGGGTGATGCATTGATGGTGATGAAAGCATTATTGCACTCCTCATGATTTGAGTTAAGGACCATTGAGATGAAACTGATCTTGAATTCTTGAGGATGGGAAGATACTTATAAATGAGAAGATGCATACTAATGCTAATATACCTGTAAATGAGGAGATTCCTAAAGCTAATATACTGCGACCAGTTGTTGATGTCATTTGCTATGGAATTATTAACAACATCTAGACAAATGATATAAATATAAGTTCATTTAAAGAGTTTGAAAATGCTGCTAGAATGTATTTAAATGAGAGAATTCCTATGGCTACATAACTTCCCTATGCTCAGGGCACACATAGGTGGTTGGATGGAAATTCCTTGGTTTGTATTGTTAGAAGATATGCTCTAGTTTTTCAGCTTCAATATTTAATCTCAGTGTTTCCAATCACATCCAGGGTCCAATTACCTTCCCATTTCCCATGGAATTCAATGCTTCCCCTTGAGAAGCCCTCTTTTAACACTTTTTCAAAGGAATTTCTATAAGCTCTATTGCACAGGAACCACTTAATCCTTTGAAACTGAAATAAAAAATTTATTATCTCCTCGAATGTAAAAAAGAAGTCAATGGGACATGAGACAGATTATCATGCAAGTTCAACAATATGTGAGTTCTTGATTTGTAGTACATTACTACATTGTAAGTGGAAATGGCTGAACCATTTTATCTGTGAATGCGGAATTTCCTTGTGTTGGTTCCATTATGATGAATTCTTAGGGTCAGTAGTATACTTGCATTTTTTTAAACTTGAGAATGATGCTTGAATAATCTAGACTATGAAATATTTTCCATGGCCCTACTTACTCAGATAAAAACAACCCAAGATTATCTTGGATTCGTGGTGGTCATCCTGAGAAACCACTCATCCCACCCTTGAACCACAACCCCACTAGCTATAACTATATTTTCACCTTGTAAAGGTGTTTAAGGATACTAAAATGTAGATATTAACATTATCCCCTATCCAAATTGTGCTTTACTATTACATATGCATTGTACTTTCAATGGAAGACAATGATAAAAATGGTTAATTGGTATGCAGCTTAGTAATTTGCTGATTTTGGCAAGGAAAATGGCTTTAGGTTTTTGGTCCAAAATGATCAGTTATTTTCCTTATGTACTTTATTGGAAATGAGTGACAGATGAAAAAATAAATACCATGGCAGCTGGACATAGATCTACCACGAAGAATGCTAATTCCCTTTGTGGAATTATGAATCATGCAAAAAAGTGGCTTTGTATTCCGTAGGATGAAAAAGCAAGATTTCATGCCAAGTTTGACAAGGATTTGAAGCAAGGAATCTCTAGCAAGTTTGAAATGGAGGAAATGCTAGAGATGGAGAAAACCAAGCTTGACCAAATCTTTATGGTATTTGTTAGAATAATCAACCCATTGTTAGCTACCTTAGACATTAATTTAATTATTTTTGTCTTATTTGCCTAGTTCATGTGTCCCACCTTATGCAAGTTGTCATTTACCTATCC
The DNA here is from genome assembly GCA_001517045.1 of Pseudotsuga menziesii. Taxonomy (NCBI): domain Eukaryota; kingdom Viridiplantae; phylum Streptophyta; class Pinopsida; order Pinales; family Pinaceae; genus Pseudotsuga; species Pseudotsuga menziesii. Next base: position 230,017 of record LPNX010496920.1, on the reverse strand, counting down.
ATAGTAGTCAAACTTGCCTATTTTGACTCATGTAGAACTTGGAAAACCTCAAGGAATCAATTCTACTTTATTCCTGGCCTCCTAGGTGCCCTTCTAATTTTTCTACTTTATTGCCTACTTTTTCAATGCTTTAAGGCAATTGGGAAAGTTTGACTAGGTGAGGTTAACTAGTTTTTTGTCCTCCACATCCTGCACTATTTTCTCCTATGAAAAGCATGTATGAGTTGTCATTCCATCACTCTTTATCTTGCCTAAGTGATTTTTCCAATTCGTGAGCTCCATGACTGATTTGGAAACTACTTTATGCACCTATGGGGGATTTGCTTAATTTTAGTAAGCTTGCTTTTGACTAGATTCGAATTTTTATCTCATGCATTCGAATCTCCTATGTAATTATTTAATGCAACAACCTATTATGTTACAGGGTTGGCTATTGTACACTAATTCAATACAGTTTAGTGTTCAGATCCATTTTCAGTCTCTTTTGTGAGTGATTTTGCAAGTTCAATTGATAATTGTTGTGAGTAAAATTGTTCTATCACTGGGTTCAATTTCCACATGGTATCAGAGCCATTGTAGATTGATTTCTCTGCTTCAAATTTGTTTTGCAGGTTTGACATCAGTGACTGGGAGCCTTCTACTGACAGCCGGGACAATTTCTGAGCTATGGATCAATCTCAGAAGATCATCTTGACTCCCTTCAATTTATTTGAATGGAAAGTAGAGATGGAGATACTATTGAGAGCGAAAGGCCTCTACATGGTGACTATGGCAACAGAAGCAGATCCCAATGCAGTTGCAGAGAAGATTAAATGGCACAACAGGAGGGATGAGGCCTATGGTCTCTTGTGTCTGAGTATTTCCAGAGACCTCCTTTTCCATCTTGATGGATTGAAATCACCGAATGAAGTATGGGAGAAGCTTACTGATATTTTTGGAAAGACAGATGAGATGAGGGGACATCAAATCAGAAATGAGCTGATTTCCCTGAGTCCTAGTAGCTTTGAATCTCTGCAACTCTATTTCTCCAAGTTCAAAGCACTTGTTTTGCAGCTAAAACAATGTGGGATCGAAAAGAAGGATGATTAGCTGGTCTTGTCCATACTATCAAAGCTTGGCTTTGACTATTTAGTGTTTGTTTCGACCTTCTATGCCACAAATTTGACAGCTCGAACCTGGAAGATTCCTAGCCTTGCAGATTTCATGGAATCTCTCACATAAGAACAAGACAAGCTGGTGATGATGGGAACCATCAAACCATACAAAGACCAAGCTATGGTTGCTGGATATTCAAGGGTGGATTCAAAAATAAAAAATAAAGCTAAAAAGCCACTTGAGCAAAAGAGAGACAAGAACAAGTCTCCGGAGGAGCCACAAGGTTCCAAGAAGAATAACCAGAAGAAGAAAAACAAAGGAGAAATGAGCAAGTGCGCATACTGCAATAAGGGAAATCACACTGAAAGCTCTTGTATGAAGAAGAAAATAGACATGCTGACCCAACTCTTGGAGAAGAATGGTATATCCCTTCCAGACAGCTCAAAGAAGAGAGAAGGAGGATCAAGTTCAGATGACAGAGAGAGAGTTCATGCATTGGTTGCTGGCACATCAAGCTCACCTAGTTTCATCATTGATTCTGGAGCTTCAAGACACATGGTTTTGACCAAGGAGGCATTCTCCTCACTTGACATGTCGTAGGGACCACCTATAGTACTAGGAGATGACTCTCTCACTGAAATTTTGGGCAAAGGGAGGATTGATCTTGATCATGGTCAATTCAACAATGTGTTGTATGTGCCTGGTCTTGCCTCCAACCTCTTATCAGTGTACCTGATGACTCACACTGGGTCTCCAAATAAGTTCATATTCTCCCCTGATGAAGTTGAGATCACATAGATCTCAAGTGGTAAAGTCATTGCAAAAGGAGTTGCAAATCATTCTCAGAAGGTATACATGTTCTCACACTTCCTACCCTACTCAAACCCCTCTGCTCTTTTGATTCATGCTAATGAAGCAAGCAAGATTTGGCATGAAATATTTGGCCACCTAAATTACAAGTATATTTTTGATCTTAGTGAAAAAGAGATGGTCACAGGGTTACCAAAGATAAAATTTTCCAAAGGAGTCTGCCAAGGTTGTATCCTAGGAAAACACCCAGAGCATAAATTTGAGAGAGCTAGTCATGAGAGAACCTCTGCACCCCTCGAGTTGATCCACAGTGATGTTTCTGGCCCATTCCCTCATATGTCCATGAGTTAGGTCAAATATGCATTGAATTTCATAGATGACTTTTCCAGGTATTGCTGGGTTTGCTTCCTGAAACACAAGTCTGAAGTTTTTGGCCTATTCAAAGTCTTTAAGGCTTTGGTTGAGAACCAGTCTGGGAGGAAAATCAAGGTCCTCAGATCTGACAATGGTGGTGAGTATGTCAAGTATGAGTTTATTCAATATTGTGCATATGCAGGTATTTATATGCAGCATTCTATCCCTTACACACCACAACAAAATGGTGTTGCTGAGAGGAAGAACAGATCACTGAAGGAGATGGCAACATGCATGATGGAGGCCAAAAATTTGCCACCAAAGTATTGGGCCGAAGCTATCAACTGTGTAGACTATATCTAGAATAGGGTGCCTCACAAACAGCTTGATGGAATGAATCCTTTCGAAGCATGGAGTGGGCACAAGCCAGATGTGACCCATTTCAAGATTTTTGGCTCAAGGGCTTGGGCTAGAATTCCAACAGAAAAGAGAAAGGATTTGCAGCCCCAAATCCAAGAGTGCCTATTTGTTGGGTACTCTGAAGATTCAAAAGGGTACAAACTGATAAATTTGAGCACAAACAAATCCTTCATTGAAAGGTGTGTTCAGTTTCAAGAAGAACCCCTAGCAGCAGTGGAAGTTGGAGACGCCTCTTCACCACCAGAGCCTTTGAAAGTAAGTGAAGAGATTGTTGAACATGTTGTTTCTGATATGTCTGATAGCGATGAGTTTATTGAATATCCTAACAGCCCTACAAGGCCAAAATGGGAAGCCAAGACTCTTCATGCAGCAGGAGAGCTAGTAGGGAATCCTAATGACCCCAGGAGGACTAGATCTCAATTTGAGGTTGGTCTGTGCATGAAGGATCCTATGTTTGCTGAGAAATGCTATCTGATGGTGGAATCAGATCCTCAGACATATGAATATGCAGCAGGAGATCCAATATGGCAAGCAGCCATGAAGGAAGAGTTTAGATCACTCCAGAAGAGCAACACTTGGGAGCTAGTGGATCTTCCCCCAGGGAGGAAGCTAGTTCAGTGTAAGTGGGTCTACAAGAACAAATTTGCTGCTGATGGTTAACCTCTGAAGTATAAGGCCACATTGGTAGCCAAGGGCTACTCACAGGTTCATGGCATAGATTACAATGAGACCTTTGCACCAGTGGCAAAGATGGACTCCATTAGGCTAGCCTTAGCCATTGCAGCTTCAAAGCAATGGGAGGTACATCACATGGATGTAAAATGTGCCTTCCTGAATGGAGATCTCATTGAAGAGATATATATGCAGCAGCCTCAAGGATTTGATACTAACCCTTCTCTTGTGTGCAGATTGAGAAAGTCATTGTATGGGCTAAAGCAAGCCCCCAGGGCTTGGTATGCCAAGATTGATAGCTTCTTGCTATCACTGAATTTTGTTCGGTGCAAATCAGATGCAAATGTCTATTTGAAGTTAATTAATGGTTCATTAATGATCATTGTGTTATATGTTGATGACCTCCTCATTACAGGAAGCTCAAAGGATGAGATTGCTTCCTTGAAGGGTGCAATGAACCAAGCCTTCTCCATGACAGATTTGAGGCTCTTAAGCCAATTCTTGGGGCTTGAGATTGCTCAAACCAAATATAGAATCATGGTGCACCAGTCCAAGTATGCCTTGGATTTTCTGAACAAATTCAAAATGAAGGACTGCAAACCAAGCAAGACTCCTTTCCTTTCAGGAGTGAAGCTGGAAGAAGCTGATTCTTCACCTATGGTAAACAATACACTGTATAGGAAATTGATTGGATGTTTGTTGTATATTACACATACTAGACCTGATATTTGTTGTGCAGTAAGTGTGGCTTCTAGATACATGGATCAGCCTCATGAGATCCATTGGAAAGAAACCAAAAGGATCCTTAACTTTGTTCAGGGAACAAGGACACATGGGATCTTCTATAAAGCAAAATCTGATCTTGATTTGATTGGATTTACTGACAGTGATTGGGTAGGTGATAGCACAGACATAAATTCCACATCAGGATATGTGTTCATGCTTACAGAAGGGCCAATCAGCTGGTCAAGCAAGAAACAGAGTGCCATTGCACTCTCATCTACAGAAGCAGAGTACAAAGGAGTTGTAAATGCAACAACTCAATGATTATGGTTGCAAGGGTTACTTGGAGAGTGTGGTTTCGAATCAGAGTACTCAACTACCATCTACTGTGATAACCAGAGTACCATTTGAATCTGCAATGATCCAGTTCAGAAGCAGAGAACCAAACACATTGAGATCCATATGCACTACATCGGAGAGCTTGTGCATGATGGCACCATTCACCTACTCTTCTGTTCATATTCAGAACAAGTAGCTGATATCTTCACCAAAGCATTTTGTGAGAAGACCTTCAGCAATCTCAAATCACTGCCGGGGATTTCTGATCATGCTGTGAAGCATGAGTGAAGACAAGATTTCCAAATTTTGTTTTACAGTCCATGTTTAAGGGAGGATTTTCCCATGTGGTTTTTTGCCTCTTTCCTTGTTTAAATGGACATGCAGTATGTAAAGGGTGACTAAGCCTTGTTGCTAGGCCCTATAATTTTCTGATATATTACTCATAAGTCAGGCTTAAGGTGGGGTGTTAGAATAATCAACCCATAGTTAGCTACTTTAGACATTAATTTAATTATTTTTGTCTTATTTGCCTAGTTCATGTGTCCCACCTTATGCAAGTTGTCATTTACATATCCATAGTGGTCAAACTTGCCTATTTTGACTCATGTAGCACTTGGGAAACCTCAAGGAATCAATTATGCTTTATTCCTGGCCTCCTAGGTGCCCTTCTTCTTTTTCTGCTTTATTGCCTGCTTTTTCAGTGCTTTAAGGCCATTGGGAAAGTTTGACTAAGTGAGGTTAACTAGTTTTTTGTCCTCCACATCCTCCACTCTTTTATCCTATTAAAAGCATGTATGAGTTGTCATTCCATCACTCTTTAGCTTACCTAAGTCCTTTTTCCAATTTATGAGCTCCATGACTGATTTGGAAACTACTTTATGCACCTATGGGGGATTTGCTTAATTTTAGTAAGTCTGCTTTTGACTAGATTCGAATTGCCTTCTCATGCATTCAAATATCCTATGTAATTATTTAATGTAGAAACCTATTATGTTATAGGGTTGGCTATTGTACACTGAGTTAATACAGTTTAGTGTTCAGCTCCATTTTCAGTCTCTTTTGTGAGTGATTTTGTAAGTTCAATTGATAATTGTTGCGAGTAAAATTGTTCTATCACTGGGTTCAATTTCCACAGTATTTAAATACGAATATGAACACCAGCCAAAAAACAATAGTTTGCAAAAATTTGTTGTTGCGATCCAAATCAAGGAAGGAAAAAGAAAAAAATAAAGTGTTATTTTTGATAGAAATCCATGCACAAGTGAATTTGTTGATAAGGAAGTAAAGGAGAAATATCGCTAGGTTGCAAGATATTTTAGATATAAAAAACTTGAGTAGGAGGTTTTTCAAGATAAATCCAAGGATAAAATCCAAAACTGGAGACATTTTCATGGAGAAATCTAGTGGATGATTAAGTTAAAAAAGAAACTATTCACTCCTACTTATGCATCCATGTATTGCATAAACAAAATGGATTGAAATATTTTAATAATGACGTGATAATTGGTCTATTGGAAAAATAGAGTTGTCAGAAGCCATAAATCATGACCTAGGGTACAAGATTTATGTTGTGACATTGTAATGTACGATTGCAGCATGCACATCTCTAGTCAAAGCAAGATGTGATTAAACACTAAATATGCTCATTTTATTGATGGTAGTATAAATGAAAATGTAAATTTACCATTGTTGAGAGATGTTCCTTCGTTTGAAATACGAGAACTATTAAAATAAAAAGATTTTTTTTGTCTCCAATATGATTTCTCAAACCCTAAAGAAAATATTGTGGAGGAAGAGATCAAGCAGTTAACCCCACCATAGCTTGTTGACTATGTTCAGTATGGAGTAGGCACACTTATATAGAGTTTAAGGGGGATATTTCCAAAATGATTTATTTGAATATTTTTCTTTCCTTTCCTCCAACTTTCCATGAAAGTAAAGGATTAGACAAATTTGATAGAGAAGAAGAGTATCCATGAATAGATTGTGCATAGTCACATTTGCAATTAGTGTATGCACTATTTCAACAAATATAGATCCCAAATTAGCAAAGAGGTATATAGAAAAATTATTTGTATAGCATTTTTTTTCCCTATTTGATTCTAAAGACCCTAGAGAAATTATTCAAATACCATATTTCATCACATTTATGAAAAATACATGATACATCAACAACCCTAAATTCCTCGTTCTCTATCATCAACAATTATCATATTGCATCACTAAGTGTGTGAACATAGGTCCTAAATTCCTTGCTCTCTCTATCATAAACAACTATCATATTATATCACTAAATGTATGAAAATGGATTTCACATCTATGAACACTCTTATCATGAATTAATAAAGTATTGGTATGTCACAAACAACCAAAGGGAAGTTTTGTTCTTATGAGAATTGAAGAAAGTTTTAGAAATGACATATAATCTAGTGAATTCCACTGTTGCATGGTACCTATATGTTTCAGTAGATAGTGTGCTGCCTAAATTGCTCACATTTCTAGGTTGGGAGTTCAATTTTCAAATTTCTAAAGCCAGTCAAAAGAAGAAGATGAGAAATAAAATAGGCAGAAAATTCAGGTTGAATGCATAGATAGGAGAATATGTATTATGAATTCAGATGTTAAAATTCTTCTGAATAAATATTAGGAGATCACATGGATGCCACAACTTGTGTTTTCACCCATTCAACTAATACTTGAAAACAAAATAGGATCTATCCTATAGGTGGATTGGAAGATGTGGAAGTGGATCTCCTTGAAGTGAAAACATATGTAGACTTTGAGGTGACCAAGATCATGGATGAGAAGTACCCCTATCTTATGATCTCGAGGATAGATAAGGTGATGCAATATGGAATTTGAAACATAGGAGAATGTCATTTCAATCAAGAAATCTAAGAATTGTTGCTTAGCTAAATTATCACAAGGCACACAATATATCGAGCCCATTGATGATCATGTGAAAAGTAGATAGCTAGAAAACATATGTAACATCGTTGTATGCCAGGAATATTGCAACAACACCACATATATGCAAAAATAAATTGGAGAAGTGTCTACTCATTTGATACAAATTTAGAGGCCACTGTAAATAATTGGTAAAATTTAGAATATAAAATATTCACTAGAATATCTGTGCATTGGATTGGGGTAGCACTACACAAAATCCCTAAGTTTGATCAAACAAGGGATTCCAATGTGTTCATGGTTGAAATGAATGAAACAATTGCTACTAAAATTTGGGAGAATGCACTTAATGCTACTTTGAAGGGAATGCTCACACCCTTGGGCATATCATAATGGTAACATGAAAGAATGGAATAAGGTGGAAACCACCATTCACTTGAGATATCTGATCCCAAACAAAAAGAAATGGGAAGGGAATTCCATTCGTTAGCTTGATACTGTGTGAGTTCCATCATAAGCATAATATCCATGCCATTTCTAAATTGGGGTTTATAACAAAAATTCTAGAACGTATCGCAAAAGTTACAGATATTTCAAGTTATGGCCTCAAGACCACATTTTATTATTATTGTGGCATGATTATATCTCTTTTTACAAACCATATTGCAATCACACTACTTCCATTAGAAGCAAAGTGGCTATGTGAATTCCAAAATGGGTTCATCATAGTGATTATGAGAAGTATTGTGGAAGTTACAATTCTTCCAAGTTATAGTCTCACAACCCTCAATGCCAATTTTTGTAGTGTGATTGCCTTTCTCTTTATAAATAAGATTGTAGACACATATTTTTTATCTAAAAAATATTTGGGATGTCGTTTCTGAATCAATATCATAAATTAATTTTGAACAACATTGAAGAAGCTACAACCATTTTAAAAATTTAAACTAAGAACATCTAAGCCCTACTAGAACCACGTTATGGAAATATTGCAAGAATGAATTTAATTGTGAAAATATATTCTAGCCATGTCATAGAATTATCATCAAACGAGAGTATACAAGAGAAACACTAAGATGGTATGATTTAGAGGTGGATTTCCATGAATGGTGTATGGACATTTTTCATTTATGGGAAGAAAAATACTTTTAACCTCTGTTTATTTAATCTAATCCATTATATAAAGGGAAAATAGTTTTGGAAATTCACGATAAAGTTGTGACTAACAATTTTCAGTGTGACTCTTCTCTAGTGGTTGTGTTCCATCCAGATCCACAATCAACCTTTTGCAACTGGATGATAATTTTTGCTGTTGATTGTCCTAGTATTTGAAGGTCATCATTATTGGATACATGACTTGGGTGCATCTTGAAAAAATTAGTTATACATTCATTGGTTTCACATGTTACCAATCAGGAGTCAACGTGAGCACCTAATCGGGGACATAATATTAAGGATGGTCTTCATAATATTTTTCATTGTAAGCATTCACATGTTACCAATTGGGATTCAAAGAGAACACATATATCTGAGACTTGAGCTTAAGGATGTGTCGAGGCCTAGAAAATCCCAGGAAACAACAATAGGGATTCTCCCCAACAAGCATTCCCAAATAAATCGTTATTGTTTGGTATGGGGAATCCGTCCGGTTTGCGGTCCGACTACCATAGGTCAAGTAACGGTTAAAGCTGGTTTTACTGGTTGCATCTCGGCCCACCGTTTAAGTGTATTTTTTGTTTTATATTTATGTATGATATTTAAGTGCCTAATTAAATGCAATCGATAGAGATAACGAAGAATTCACAATGTGATGCACAAGTTCTTACCTCTCGTCTTACCTCTTATGCTTCTAAATCATAAACAAAGAACAACTTATACTAATGCTAACTAATTCTATCTAACCTATCCCTAGGGAGCAATACTGTAATTAATGATGAGTAATGTACTATAAAACATGCATTTAGAATATTACAGATAACTGTTTATATTTCAGAATACATGAATATGAGTAGAAAGATAAACATAAAGATAGCTCATTGTCAATTAAAACATTCATTACTCAGATATGCTGCAAAAGTTTCACAAAAATAAACAGGGAAACATTCATAACATGAAATAATTCGTAAGTTAGAACGATCTCATAGTTCATAGAAAAGCTGAAACATAAGTACTTCACATTCAACCAGTCTATGGAAAGCATTTGAGACTCCATAGTGCCTTCTCCAATAGAAAATATATACTCTTTATTATAAGTGGAAGTAGTTCTTCTTATAATAACATTCCAAATATATAGCATGAAAAATGTCCCCTTATACATCTAATTCACCTTTATTTATACGAAGAGAAAAACTTTTGAGTTGCCCCCTTAGCCCTTTGGGCTTCCCTTAACTCTTCCTTTACAAAATTTTTTCTTCTAGTGTATGTACTTAGAAAAAAGATAAATTACAAAATATTACATAATTGATCAATCGTTTGAATAAGCCAACTAAGTGGGCCCAACCTGATCATTTATGAATTTCTTCCAAACATTTGCATCTGTTGCTATAGTTTCGAAACCAGAAGGCTCTAAGAATATGATGGCGATCTCATGTTTAGCAACTTGAGATTTTATATTTTCCACTATGGCTAGAATCAAACGAAGTTGGTATTCCAATAAATGACTGCTCACTGCTGCCTATGCTATTGAATTTTCAGCACCTTCTCATCCAAACGTTTGACCAGCTGAATACCTTATTCATCCTCTTGCCATATTTCCTACACTTGCTTCAAAAATCCTTCATGATCAGGCGATTCCTCTCAGCTTCTCTTAGCAGATGTCTGACAATGATTGTAAGTTATGAGAACTTTTCTACAAAATTCTGTACAAACACCTTTTGTCCTCCGGACTGCCTTTACCAATTCCTTTGCTGCTTTACTCCATAATTCAATTAGTTCATACTCCAGCTTCACTGTCTCTAAGTCCTTGATGGTTGCATCAGCTGGAGGTTCCCTGGTTGTTTCCAACCAAGTCATACGTCCTTGTAGAATTTCCAGGATATCCTGGGTCATATCTAAAAAATAAGAAGCTGTACTCACAATTTCTTCCAGCCTTACCTCTACTTGCTGAAACTTCAACATATCCTCTGCCATATGAAGCTGCATCTGATGAATTTTAATTCTAAGTGTGAGAGCATGCTTCTTCAATGGCTCAATATCTATTTTCTATTCATTTGATGCTTTTAATGAAACTTCAAGTGAATCTTTCTGGGTTTGCAATGCTACTACTTGAGTTTCATAATGCTTGGATTTCCCCTCATCAGTAGTATTTTGCATCTCTAGCTCTACCACTTTATTTTCTAGACTTCCTTTCTCTTAACTCAATTCTTCAATTGATGATTTGAGACTGTCTCTTTCTGCTTCTAAGACCTGATGTCTTTGCTGAAGTCTTTCAAACTCTGACAAGGTCGCCTTGGACTCTCTTTCAATATTGCTTGCTAATAATACCAAAGCATCCTTGTATGATTGTAAGGTTTGGCACTCTACTTTGACTCCTCAATCGCACTAATCATGTCTTTGTACTTTCTCTTTAGACTTTGACTTTCATCTCTTTCCTTTTTCAGGGTTTCTTTCAATTGAGTAATCTTCTTCTGGGATTGTTCCAAATCTGTCATTATTCTATCAACATTGTATTTAGTAGCTAGGGATGTGGCTACACCAGCCCTTGCCATTAATATCAGATCTTTATCAGTACCATGAATCACTGTCTTTTCAGTCACCATAACTCCTTTCTTGCCTCCAGTGTTCACCTTCTTCTCTTTTCTCCTAACAATCCTCTTTTTTTCTTTGTCATAGAAAATAGTATTTAGATCAGGAACTTCATATTCTTCTGTGGGAATAAAAGGAATCAATTCAATTCCTGATGCTGAAACTAGATTTCCTCCCGCTATGCTACTAGATGGTATAGAGGGTTCTACTGGATCAGCATAAGATTGAGTTTGTTCATGATTTGCATAGTCCTGTTCCTCTTGTGCCTTTTTTTGTAACTCCTTAGATTCTTTTTCTACATGCTCCTTTTCATTATCAACAACTTCTAATATTAACTTCTCATTTTCTTTCTGCTTTCTCTGGACTTATTCGTCTTCTTTTCTTTTCTCTTCTTCTTCAGTTCTCTTCTCGGCCTCTTCTGCTGCTTTTCTTTTTTCTTCTTATTCTGCTCTCAACCACTCTTCTACTTCTTGGGCTAATTTGTGTGCCTCCTCTTCTATTTTATTGGAAGCATCCTCTTATTGCTTCTTCTGTTGCTCATCAAACTTTCCCTTTCCACCAACCGTAGTTATCTTTTGTTTAAACCTCCTTCTCAAAGCTATCATATTTCAGGCATTACGGAAAACTTCTTCATCTTTATCCCAAAATTCTACATACTCGAAATGCACCCCTGTTGTAGTACAATAATCAACAAACTTATTTTTGGAATCATTTCTATGGAAAATCATTTCACCAAAGTGAAAATATTCTAGCTCCTTAATGAATTCCGTTGCAATTTTTAATTTGGAAAACTTGTAACTCCCTATATAAAATGGGACTGGAGAATACACAACCTTCTTTTGATTGAATAGGAAGTGACCCAATCCATCAATGTATAATTGTCTTACTACCTCTTTATGAATCACATAATATATAGCATACTTAGGCAGAAAGGAATGAGCCCTTGACCCACCAAACATCCTCAAATAGAAGCCCTCCTCAGTCAAGTAATAGTGTCCATTATCTTGCACAACCTTTAAAGCCTCCTTGGACATGCAATTACACTAAACAAGGAAAATCAATGTGTACAATGACATGATAAAATATTCACAAATATTCTTGTAGTGACTGTAATACTTGCGAGCAAACAATAATTGGTATGCAACATATACAGGAGACCGGTCCTTATCCCATTGGCATTTCAGCGCCGGGAATGGCTACGTGCATAAAATACAATCATTCAAAATAGAGCTAATTTAGAACTCTGTTTTCTTTTGTGAGACTCCTTCCAATGCTGCACTTATGCAGGCAGACAAACTGTTAGACACTATGTTTTCCCAATTGAAGATGGTACCTTGAGTGGCTATAAAAAATATTACTGGTACCCAACCTATTTTGAAATTATTTCCATTGGATCTCTCGAATATCCTGTTTAACATCAAGGCTATAAACCTGTATGGAGTATGAAGGATTCCTATTTCATACTCCCCTGAAGGCCTCGTACGAAAATTCTTACCCGGGATCATCATTCTCTTGACGGTTTCCACCACATCTAAATTGAGGTCTTTCAACCATCCTTTAGTCAAATAGCTCTGGGGTGTCGGCAACTTGTAGGCCATGGCTACATAGGCTGAGCTATAGGAAGCATAACCTTTCCATTCAGTGTTATCCAATATCGTCCTTGTCACATCAGCCCTAGGAAGGATCCATCCTATTACCTTTGAACAAGGGAGAAGCTCTGGTCGAGTAGCCACCTTCATGATTGCAGATGTTTCAATATTAGCATAAATAGGTAAAACCTCGAATCCAGTCTTTGGGACACTTTGATTTGAGATCATTCGGTATATTTCTCCCCATTTATATTCAGTATCAATACCAGTGATGGCTTTGGTGTCTTCATAGATAACCTCGACTCGGGTTATTATTTCTACCTCCGGTTCTTCATCTACTGCTTGTGCCTTCTTTTTCTGCTTCCGAGGCATGTTGCTGTGCGGATGATGGGCCTGTGTTGATCATACAAATTAAATTATTCTATTACACATATAAATAGCAAACTATATATTGAAAGCAACAACGATGATAACCAGAACATTACCAACTCATCAAAATTCATGTTAAACAACCTTTGCTTCTACCCAAACCAAAATGTTCTTTCTGTATACGAAGTTAAAAAGCACGAAGCTTTTAAGGCTAGTTCAGACACAAAATTACAAGCAAAAATTCCACCAGGAAAACCCTAGGTTTTCACCACGACCTTACATCTACAGGTATTAATGCTAATAGTGGAAAAAGCTTGAAAAACCCAGACTGCTAACCCCTAAACTTGGTCTTTTCCCACAATAGAAATCCCTCCCCCAACATTCCATGAAAACCTAACCACACTTGATTGACGGATGCGCACTTGCCCTAAAATGGTGAGGGATATGTGCATATGACAAAATGCTCGTCTGCACCCTGCCCTCTTTCTTCCAACAAATTTCAAAGAACAAACCATGGCCGGATGAAAATAAACAAGAACCGGGGCTGGTGGGTAAGGTAAAATGACGTCTACAAGTAAAAAACCTAGGGTGAACCCCATATAAATAAAATACCGCCACATTTTTTAAATAACCCCCGCGATATAAGCCAGATGAACTAACCCTATCAAGTTGCGGTAAAAAAAACGTTGAGCAACAGGATTGGAGGAGAATCCTACTTGGAAACTCTTAAAGATGACCTAGAGGAGCGTGACCTCCGTCAGCAAACAAATTGCTCAGAAAAAGACAACTCCTTGGCTTAAATTGGAAAATGGCACGGTGGACAATGACCGTAAAACAACCTCGATGGGATTTTATAAGCTTAGACTTGGGTAAAATGAAATTGGCCAGGAAAACAAATGCATGAAAAAGGCATCGAAAACACACTTCTTAGCGGATGCAAAGCATCGGATGGCTTCTGAAGAATGGGCCCAGGAGATCGGGCGAAAAAAGTTGAAGCACTTAAAACAACCATAGACAGACCAATGAACTAACAATGCATTAGCATCAGAAAATTATAAGGGAAGGCGTCGGATCAGCTTCAAACTCCGCATATGCAGTGTCACCCAAAAAAAAAACTAAGTTCTTGGATCATTCCAAAAGAAACAACCAAAATGATGGGAAAGACAATAACAAAGCTTCCGTGGATATAGGCAGAAGATAGAAGATGAGTGACTCGGTGCATCAGAATGGCTCAGGACTAAGCTTTCGATACATCGGAAAAAATATTTCGATGCAATAGATGAGGGGACATCTGATACATTGGAAAAGACTTCAGAAAGCTCCCGATGGGAACATCGGCTGGTTAGACCACTGTGCACCCGATACATCGGAAGGACTATCAAATGTGCATCCGATACAAGCAAAAAAACTTTCAAATTTTCAAACTTTAAAGTCATGGGGAAAACTTTGGTGAAAAAGCTAGACTTTCAAAGGCTTCTAAAAAACTAAAATGTAAAGGGGGGCCCTAAAAATATTTTTTATTTTATTTTGGGGATAATAGTTGCAGTTGCAACAATTGGCGACTACCTAGTGGACACAGCTCTTTGAACAACTGACCTTTGAGACAACAACTTCTTTGATGGTATCCTGTTAGATCACTTTATTAGATTTCTTTAAGATGTCTGGATTTTCTAGAATACAAGGTCTATGAACTTTAAACATTGATTATGGTCCAAATGGAAAAAGGGGAACCATGTTTTCATAGTATCGATAACTCTTCTAAGGCCAAGATATGAAGTTTGTTTTACCTTTTCCTTTGGATAGCTTCCAACTTAGACACCATAGGATTGTAGCAGATGGTGAACATGTGTATTCGTTTGTTCCTCATTCCCATGCCATTTTGCATTATTTTGATGCTTCTGGACTTTTTTTCTTTTGTGTCCTCGATGATTGCTTTCTTTCTGAAATTTGGTTTAGGACCCTCTATCCACAGTGTCCTTTTGTGTGAGAGATATTTTTGATTTCAACCGACGGATGGAGAAGAACTTTCAAGCAATCTTATTCAAACTGATTTTGTTCAGTATGTCTTTTGATATATGTTTTCTTCCTGGGAGATTTTGAGTCTTGTTAGCCTTTTGAATTTCATTTGTGGCATGGGCTCATTTAAATATAATACAACTGATTACCCTGCTTCCTCTCCATGGGGCTTTCGCTGTTAGCCTCCTAGGACAGTCTTTAGTGTGAAGTGAATGGGGCCTCAAAATAGTATTCTAGACTTTTAAGACCTTAGTTATTTTACAGGGATTAAACATGACTTCAATGAGTTCACAATCTATTTAGATAATTTGCTAATCTTAAAGGATCCTTAAGCATGTGTATGTGCAAATATCAAGTAGTCTTTGGTCAAATATTTTTAGTTTATCCAAAACTTTGATGAACTCCAAAACCAAAAGTTGTGCCAAAATTTACAAGAAATCAAATCTTGAGCAAGTAAAAATGTAAATAAACTAGAGCTAATATAAGCAAAGCAAAACAAAAGCAATCAAACCATTTAATTATGTACAAAAGAAACTCAAAAACCATTTAAGAAAAATATGGCTTGAGAACTAAACCATTTACTGGAAAGTTCTCTTCCCACCCCTGTAAATCTTGCAATTTGTAAGTTTAGGGGCCTAACTTTTCTGCAATATGAAAAGGGCCTATCCATAATTGCTGAAACTTAGTATGCTTTCCCTTCTCATCATGTGGGTGATCCCACTTAAGAACCAAATCACCTACTTCAAATTCCATTTTCCCGGCTTTGTGCTTATCAAACCATCTCTTCATTATCTCTTGTTGATGTTTAAACCTCTCTCTTGCCTTGGATCTAGACTCCTCTAACTTTAGCAGATTATGAATTCGTATTTGTACAACTTCATTATAAATTCCTCTAGAGTCTTGGGCTAGTTTAGAGGATGGAAACAGAATATTAGGAGGCAGGATAGATTCTTTCCCATAGACGAGAGTGTAGGGTGACACTCCTAAGGAGTTCTTGGGTGTGACTCTATTATCCCATAATGCATTAGGAAAAGCTAGGTCCCAACTCCTTTGATTCTCTATGAATGTTTTCTTCAAAATACTAATGAGGTTTTTATTGGTAGATTCTGCCAAACCATTTCCTTGCAGATAGTAGTTAGCAGAATAGTGTAGATTAATTCCTTTTTCATTTGCAAATGCACTCAATTTAATAGATGCATAATATGAAGAATTATAAAAAACCAGGGAAATTGGAACCCCAAACCTAGTCATAATATGATCTTGCAAGAAGTCCATAATTGCATCTTCATTCACTTTTTGTAATGGAATGGATTCTACCCATCTAGTGAGATAGTCTGTTGCTATCAATATGTACTTATGCTGCAATTGAAAATTTGGATTGATCTCTTTGATAATGTCAATCCCCCATTGTTCGAATAGTTCTGAAATAATAACTGATTTCAAAGGTCCCGCTTCCTTTGCTTGTCTTCCATTGCTCCTTTGACAAGTATCACATTTTTTGACATGAGCGTGAGCATCATTAAACAAAGTCGGCTAGTAATACCCAACTCTTAAAATATTTTGTGCTATTGTATCTCCTGAGAAATGACCTCCAGCAGGTCCATCATGTAGTTCTGCTACAACCTTATTTGCATCTTCATGTTCCAAGCATCTAAGAAAAAATCCATCAAAGTTTTTTTATAAACAGTACTCCATCAATAATTTGATATAAGGATGATTTTAGACGTAATTCCGATCCTTTGCTTGGGATTCCAATGTTCCGGCAAATAACCTTCTTGAAGATAATGAATTAAATCTCTATACCAAGAGTCTAGAGCTGTGAATAAAGGACATACATCCACCATGTGTAATTCAACTTCATTATCCCAATTGTTATCTTCATTTTCTTGACTCTCAGCCATCAATTTACGGAGCCCTTG
Source organism: Pseudotsuga menziesii (assembly GCA_001517045.1). NCBI lineage: Eukaryota > Viridiplantae > Streptophyta > Pinopsida > Pinales > Pinaceae > Pseudotsuga > Pseudotsuga menziesii. The sequence goes on along the minus strand of LPNX010496920.1, from coordinate 213,060 downwards.
TCCTTTAAATATGGTTTCTAGTTTGAATTCTATATCATATTCTTGCGAGGCAGTTACCCAGTTAACTCTTCTTTCTCCCAATTCTTTTTGTACAAAAAGAGATCTTACTGCCGGGTGTGGGACTATTACCTTGGTACGGTTCTTAATTATATACGGTCTAAATTGCTTCACCACTTTAAAAACCACATAGGATTTCTTATCAAATGCGGGATAGTTTAATTCATCCCCTTACATACCAGTGCTCATAATTGATATGGGGTACTCATCTCCCCCTTCTTTTTTCTGTGTAAGCACCGCTGCTAATGAATCATCTGAAGCAAAAGTGTACAAGATAAAATCATTTTCAAAGTTCGGGCTTTTAAGTGATGGTGCATGAGCTATGGATGTCTTGATCTTGTTAAATGCATCCTTCTTTGAATCGATCCACTTGAATTGCACACTTTGCTTGACCATTTGTTGCAAAGGTTTGACTATATGAGCGAAGTCTGGCACAAACCTTCACACAAAATTGATTGTCCCCATAAAAGATTGCATACCTTTTTTATTATGGGGTAAAGGGATTTGTTCTATTACTTTAATTCTCTCTGGGTCAATGGAGATCCCTTTTTTCAAAATAACATGACCTAATAGATTTCCTTCGGTACCAACAAACACACATTTCTTAGGATTTAAAGAAATGCCATATTTTCTTCAACGTTAAAAAATATGTTTCAAATGAAATGCATGTTCTTCTCTCTTCTTTGAAAATATCGTAACATCATCTAAATAGACCACAACACTCTGACCAATCAGACCACGGAAAGCTATATCCATAGCCCTTTGGAAAGTTGCTCCAGCATTAACGAGTCCAAAGGGCATTCTCCTATATGCAAAAGTCCCCCACTTGGTTCTGAAGGAGGTCTTGAGTATGTCTTCTTCTGCTAATAGCACTTGGTTATAGCCTGAAAATAAATCTAACAGAGAAAACAATTTAGAACCTGAGACTATTTGTAGTATCTGTTCCATGGGTGGGATAGGGTAATTATCTTTATCTGAAGCACGATTTAGATTCCTGAAATCAACACAAAGTCTGATCTCTCGAGACTTCTTTAGTACTGGAACTAAGTTTGAGACCCATTCTGAATGTCTAACTTTGAATATGATCTTAGCATCCATAAGCATTTTTACCTCACTTTGAATTAGGGGCTCTAGTTTGGGATGCATCTTTCTTAGAGGTTGCTGATAAGGTTTAACTTAAAATTTGATTGGAATAACATGCTGTATAATTTTGGTGTCATAAGTTTTGAGGTCTTCATAGGTCCAAGCAAATACATCTTTGTATTGTCTGAATAAACTGATGAATTTACTCTTCTCCCTGGGTGAACAACACTTTCCCAAATTCACATACTTGGGTTCAACCTCTGTCCCTATATTTATCATCTTGAATTGTAAATACGAGCTATGTGTCTTGACATTCGCTGGTTTTCTGAACTTTTTGTCTAGATCAAACATCTGTTCCAGAGTTCTGACTCCTTTAGGAATGAAATTTCCATTCTGGAGGTTTGCTTGATGTTCCTCGTCATCTATTATGGCTCCTTTAAATGTATCATCATTAATTAAACATTCCAGTATTTGCTGATCAACATCAAACACCCTCAGATTGGTAATGTTGTTTGGAACAGAAGGCCTGAAAAGCAATTCAATTGAGCATCTGTTATTTGTGGGTACCAGCCTTGTAACTGAAGTAGCTAACAAGTTAGCTGTTGCATTTTTTACTCTAGGAATTGAAAAAATGTTAAATGCATGAAAATTTGTTAATAAATCCCAAACTTCATTTTGGTAAGCCTTCAAATGTGGTGATATGGAATGAATTTTGTTTCAAACTTTTTTAACAATGATTTCATAATCTTCGTATACTTTTAGATTTTTTACTTTTAATTCCATTGATTTTTTCAGTCCCTGGGCTAATGCTTCGTATTCAGCTGTGTTATTTGTACATTCAAATTCTAATATACATGAAAGAAAATATTTATTTTTCTCTGGAACGATCGGGACACAACCAGCTCCTAATCCTTCGAAGGTTTTGGAACCGTCAAAATAAAGAATCCAAAAAATTTCTACTCCTACTGAATTTGAACTACTAACTACCTTTGAGACTAAATATACTATATTACAATCAATCTTATCAGCCCATGAAAACTGAAGGAGATCGGGTTGGATATCTGATATGTTACTGGCTTCTTCAGCTTGGTAATTTCCCGACTCCAGCTCAAGAATATAGTTTACCAACACAAAATTTATCGGTTCATTCTTTCCTTCCAAATGAGTTACATTGTACTTCATTTGAGGTTCCCTTAGCATCTTTATTTGATTATGACAACCTTTATAAGGTAACCATACATGTGACCAATCTGATGCAAAATTTCCTTCCAATTTTGCCGCCAAATCCCGGCTCAAAACCAAATGATAGGCATCCGGGATATCTGCTACCACAATGTCTATATACTGACATACCCTCTCGTCTGCTGATAAACTAATTAGGACATCTTCCATTTCTCCTAGCAATTTCACTGCAGTCCTATCCAATTGGATAACTTGGCCTGTCATTGGCTTAGGTTGACCATTTATTTTCTTACAAACTAAAAGTGGCATGACATTTACTGATGCTCTAGATTCCACCAAACAATTATACATGTTGTAATTGAAAAGTTCAAAAGTTAGGAGGAATGTTGGAGTTCTATATTTAGACTTTCCTCGTAAACTTGTTTCACCAATCTCTTCATAAGCTTGGTTATCATTCCGGGGTTCCTTCACAGGTGTTTCAAGTGCTTTTAACATCTTTTCCTTTTGTTGGGGTATATTTCACATTTCAAACAAGGAGATATTTGATTTAGCATTTTTAATATCTTCTACAATGTCGTATCCAATTTCATGCTCAGTAAAAATCTTATTGACATTCTCAAATTTATTTTTGGTAGAATTTACAAGCATATTGATTTTCTTGGGACTTTGGCTTGAGATGACAAACTCAGGTATGTTAATAGTTGGAGTATTATTATTTATTTTCCTCATGTTCTCCTGAAGTTTCTTAACCTTGGGCAATATCATGTTATCTTCTTTTAATGAATTCTGACTCCTTGTCGTAACATTGTCTATGGTATTTCTTCTTCCTCAGTGAGATCTTCATCCTCTACATTCAACATGGAAACACAATCCCATCAAACCAAAGTGTCTTCTTCTTGGGTTTCTGTTGGTTAATGAACTTTCTCTTTCTCATCCACATTTTCCATTAACTTAGAATCGAATAACTGGTTCATCACTAAGGTCATAGAATTTATCCACTGTGGGCAATTTTTCTTAGAGTGAGGCTGCTGATGGAATGTACAAAAATTATCCATTCCTACATCTGTCAAATTCATGGCCAAGGGACTATGTGAGGGAGGATTGGATTGACCATTATCATCTCTCTTTTTATAATAAGGTTTGTATTGTTTATGGGCCTCCTTCTCCTTTTCCAGATCAATTACTCTATTTGACAATTTCTGCATCATTTTTACAACCTCGTCTAACTTTTGTGACCGCTCATCTTTAGGCTTAGTTAATAATAGAGGATTTCTGTCCCCATAAGTTTTCTCCTATAACTATATAGGATACTGGTCTATACTCTCCATTTCGGTCTCCACCTTCTCAGTTTCTTCATAAGTATCTACTAAGGTGGGCCTAATAGATCTTTTTACAAACATGGCTAGGTCTGGCCTAAGCACTGATGTGTAATACTCAATTAGGTCATGCTCAGTTGGTTTGTCAGTTGCATCAAAGTTATTCAGGTAGGCAGCAAACCTCTGAGTGAAGTTATGTACCCTTTCTTTCTTTTCTTTCTTTAGGGCAATTAATCCTTTCATTAAAGCAACATGGGTTTTCTGGATTCCATATTTATTTCTAAACAGCCTCTCAAAGGTATTCCAATTTCTAATTGAATTTGTGTGCAGGACAAAGTACCATGAGGCTGCTTTTCCCTTAAGAGTATGTGGGAATAATCTGTAGACTACATATTCATGTTCTGCTGCTTGTAATCCTTCTATAGCCAGATAAAAATTCTGCAAATGATCATCCACAAGAATTCCTTCATTTGGTTAAAACTTGGGTAATGCTTTGTCAAAATTCTGAGGCATAGCATGCAATGGAGGGGTCAAGTTTAAAGGAGATCTATCCCTCCAAGAAGGTGGTGGGGGTGGCTGATTTGCATTCACATTGCCCATGATTCTGAGTGGAGTTTGAGGAGGAGATTGGATAGGGATTCTAAAAGGAGAACAATGAGTGAAAATTGGCCCCAATTGATTTAGAGGTTGGACAACTTCTTGCAAGGCTGTCTCTACCAGTTCTTCAAGGTCTTCTACTAACACCGAATCTTCCAATTGAGGACGGTCCTTCTTACGAAACTCTCTTCTCGGCAAAGTAGGAATAATGGGTAACCATCCAATATTATTTACATACACCCTGATAATTATTCTTAAATAATCATTCACTTCGTTATCAATGGGATAGAGATACCCTGTGCGCTTTTCTTCAAGAGTAGGTTTTTTAGGGAAACTGGTTTCAGAACTATCACCAGTGGGGTGATCTTGAGAAAATAAATTTCCTCGGTCGACCATGCACTGGTGGCCCTCCTTCTAGTGCCAAAACTGTTGAGGCCTTGAAAATCCCAGGAAACAACAATAGGGATTCTCCCCAATAAGTGTTACCAAATAGCTCGTTATTGTTTGGTATGGGGAATCCATCTGGTTTGCGGTTAGTCTACCATAGGTCAAGTAACTGATAAAAATGGATTTAACCTTTACTTGAACTATGGTATCCGGACTGCAAACCGGACAGATTCCCCATACCAAACAATAACGAGCTATTTCGGAACGCTTATTTGGGAGAATCCCTACTATCGTTTCCTGGGATTTTCTAGGCCTCAACAAGATGGTCTTCACAAGATTTTTCATTGTAAGTATTGAGTGTTGCACTTGCATATAGGTCCCTATCTTATGGATGCACTTCATTGGTGTAAAATTTTAGGGAAACTCTTTCTAAAGGGGCATGGAATGGTGGGGATCCCCTAGTTATGTAATAAGGGACTAAGAGCCCATTATAGTTAATGATTTGATACCATGTTTTTAAGCTAGTATACTCACATAAAGTCTAACACCTTGAAATGGGAAGTTGCATTTCACATATTTGAAAACCCATTCAACATGTCCATAAATATGAAACCCATTGCAGAAGGGGGGAATTTTCACAAAACCATTGGACTAATAAATTTATATATATATTGAATGCACTATGGATAATGTGGTACATCTATGAAGAAAAAAATTTCTAGACAAAATACTCAGACAACTTGAGCAACTAGTTTTATGTTCCGTTAGTTTTTCAAGAAGTCCGCCCCAGTCAAAATATTAGTGGAAAATATGTATAAATAGGTGGCACCCCTCCTCATTATTCCACACAGAAGCAACATAGCATCACAATGAAGTTCATAGTTTTCTGGGAGAGAGAGAAGTTCACATATACTACAGAAGACGATTGTTTTCAAGGTTTCTATCTTTGGAAAGAAATTCCATATTTTCTCTTTCTTATTCATTGTACATTGTTCTCAGAATGATCATCTCTAGACAAAGGTTGCTGGGTTTTCTCCCATTTGGGTTTCCTAGGATAAAAATACTCGTGTTATTGTTCTACGATTTTTCTATCTTCTAGTGATAATATTGATAAATAAAATTAAGGTATACTGCTCAAATCTTATGAAAACCTAACGTGGTATCAGAGCAGTACTAGAAGAAACCATTGCCGGAACTGTCGGAAACCTGTTGAAACTAGGGTTTTTCATCTTTCAAGGTATTCACTTAAACTTTTGGCAGAAAAATATCCTTGGGAATTTTTCTCTAAGGAGGGCACACATTTTGGTGAAGACATAATTCAATTATGAGAATTTTTCAATTTTGACCTAATTCTGCAGCTGCAACATAAATTAGGGTTTCAGTTTTTGACCTAATCCCTCCATAGTTTTGGCTCAACTCTACCTCTTCTCAACTCGTCTCTCTAGGGCACATTTATCTGTGGAGTCAGTTTTCCAAAACTCCAACCTTTAGTTTTTATGTAGTCTCTGCTAGGGTTTTAGATCCATATCTACAATCAAGATGATCAACACGAAGGTTGAAGATCGTATAGAAGGAGCTTCCAACTTCATCCCCTAGAAGTCTATGGTTCTTCTCCTACTAGAATAAAACGACCAATTACAGTGTGTAAATGAAAAGGTCCCAGAACTAGAAGCCGAAGAAGACAAACCTCATTGGAGGAAGGATGATGCCAAAGCAAGAAGGATGTTGGTGGACTCAGTTAGAGACCACGTGGTTCCTGAGATCTCAGAAAACACAAAGAGGAAGATGTTCAAAAACTTAAAGAAGATATTTGAAAATAGTAATATCAATGTGACTCAGACATTGAGGAATAAACTATTGAATATGAATATGTCAAAGTCTGAGAATATTGCCTCATATTTTATGAGGATCACCGAACTCCGGGACAAGCTAAAGTTTGATGGAGACAATCTTGAAGAAAATGATATTGTTATTACCACCTTAAATGGTATTCTAACATCTTGGGAGTCCCTCATCCAAACTATAAGTGGTCAAACCAAGATTCCCAAATTTGATAAGCTATGGGAATAATGCAATAAAAAATAAATAAGAATCACAACACGCCAAATACTTCATGGAGATCAACCTGAGGATAATCAACCATTCATATCTCATGCCAAGAAAATCAAGGGAAGGGGAAGGAAGTCCTTCAATCAAAATAGAAGAAGAAGGATTTATCTCAGATACAATGCTACAGGTGCAAGAAATACAGTCATTATGCTAGTAGCTGTCGAACTTCAATCAAAAGAAAGCGTGAAGCTTCAACTGCTGATGTAGAAGAAGACCCTCCTCACAAGGAGCCAAGGAAGGATGATCGCTCAGAGTTCTTATTCTAAGAAATATGAAGATATAGACTGTGATGATCTCCAAGCAAGCATATGAATATCAATGGACTCTATCAGTTGGATCCCACCCACAAAACTACAGAAGATAAGTATTTTATTTTAGATGCTCCAGTATATTAGATCTGGTTGTTTTTAAATATGTTTTACATATATCTACATTTCCAAATTCAGGTAGTTTAATAGCCTGTCACGATGCAAAACCCATATAGGATGGCGAATCCTTTATAACATACTGGAGTAGTACACACTCTTAATGGTATGCTATAATGGAGACCATAAGCATCCGAATAATGGACTTATGTGTGTTGTGTCAAAGCATTGACTAAAAGGTTTCCTACATTATTTTGTTAATACATTGATTATGAAATGTTGCAAACCCTTTGATGGGATTTGACCTGTAGGGAATGCCATGATCTACAAGGACAAGTGATCCCATTGATATATAGATGTAATAGAAGCATAAATCCTCTAGAAGCATGTATTATGACTCTCAGAACCAGAATAATCTCATGTAGAGATTTGGTGATAAGAAGCATATATATTTTACGAATGTCAATCTATCTGCTGCTTCAACAAGATTTACTCAACCAACTTCTGAGAGACAAAGGGAGTTATCACTCAAAGACAAGCATTCTAGTATATTATATATGATAGAAACCTGATGACACGGATGTTGTATTTGAAGGATCCTTGATGAACCTGGTTGTCATCAGGATGGATAATTACTTTATAGTCTACATTCATGTGCCCAAGTTAGAACCTTCAGGAAAGAAGCAAACATCCATGGGATGTCACAAGTATTCAAAGGATTACAAAATATACATCCTCGAATCGATTCAAATCAAAGTCAGGAATGATGCAACCTTTGAAGAAGAAATGGCTATCCAAAAAGGAAGAAGACCATATCTAGAGATCGACGACGATGAAGAGATTTGATAATATCCCCATAAAAACATCAAGAGGGAGTATGAATAATTGAATAAACCAATCGAATCCCATTGATCCAGTTGAGTCAGATGATGCTCCCACTTATATGGCAGTAAGCCAAAAAAGACCTATATGGGCACAACATATTTTGCAGAATGCAGAGGCTCATGAAGCTTTTCATGGAGCAGATGGGAGCATTGAAAAAAATACAAGGCTAGATTTGTTTCCAGAGGGTTCTCTCAGAAAGAGGGAGTCGATTATGATGAGACATTTGCTCCTATGGCTTGATATACCTCCATCAAATCGATCATTTCTATTACTTCATCAATGGGATGGAATTTGTATCAGATGGATGCCAAGAAAACCTTTCTCAATGATATTGTTGATACATTACTTATTGAGATTAGAAGTATGGTAAAGGTAGAAGAAGATTTTCCTAAGAATAGATATACTGAAGAGATTTGGAATGTTGGATTGCAAGTCAATAGCTACTCCGATGGATGAAAATTTGAAGAAGATGAGAGATTCTGCTTCATATTCAAATTTGACCAATCCCATTATGTATCACCAGTTGATTCGGTCATTGATGTACCTGATGAACACCAGACCATATATTTGTCTTGATGTGAATGCCCTCAGTTAGTTCATGTGCGAACCGAGGCAGATTCCCTAGATTGCTGCAAAACATGTGCTCAGATACTTACATGGAACTGTGGGATATGATGTACGATATAATTCATATTGTGACTTGAGATTGAAAGGTTTTACATACTCATATTGGTCTAGATGCACTACATATAGGAACAACACTTCAGGATGCTATTTCGGTTTGGGTTTTGCAGTAATTTCCTAGTACAGTAGGAAGCAAAACTCAGTAGATCTCAGTACTGCAGAGATCGAATATATGGCTTCCAATTCAGCAGCTCAAGAAGTAGTTTGGCTTCGTAAACTTCTTGTAGGATTGTTTGGCCAGATTCTAGAGCCAACTATGATTGACCGTGATAAACAAAATTGTGTGCAGATGTTAGTGAATCTTGTATTTCATGACAAGTTGAAGCATATAGAGATTCAGTATCACTTCATACATGATATGATGCAGAAAGGTGCGGTTGAGCTCCCGTATATTCTGATAGATGACCAAACTGAAAATGTTCACACCAAGCCTCTTTCCAGGATGAAGCTTGAATACTTTCATCGAAGACTTGGAGTAGAAGAGAATGTATCCCTCCTTCAGAGCAAGATATGACTGAGAGACATTTACCATACCTTTTCCTAGGTACCTCTACCTATTTAGGTTCTTAGCCAGGTATGGGAGAAATCCCATCGGCAGATGAGACATATATGTAGTAGATGGTTGGGTTCACAAAGGTTCCTCTGCTTGTCAAGGTTCTCAACCAGGTATGGGATAAATCCCATCAAAATATGAGATAGACAGGTAGTATATGGTTGGGTTCACACATGTTCCTCTGCTCTTCCAGTTTCTCAACCAGGTATGGGAGAAATACCATTGATATATGAGTCATATAGGTAGCAGATGGCTATTTGATTGCACAAACACCTCTACTCGTTCAGGTTCTCAACCAGGTATGGGAGTAACCTATCGAAATATGAGACAAATAGGAAATATATGGTCGTGCACATTTAATCATTCAAGTTCTCATCCAGGTATGGGAGTACCCCATAGAAATATGAGACAAACAGGTAGTAGATGATTGTACACACTTGCTCATCTAGGATCTCTAGCCAGGAATGGAAGTATTCGATTGGCAGTAGAGACGAATAGGTAGCAATGTTGATGTATTTTTAATTTTAGAATGTATTCATCTATGTATCTTATGTATTATAACCTGATGTTTATTCTGGGATGTATATATAATGTAATTGAGTCATATTGTCATGCCCCGATGTTCTAATCGGGAGGATCAATAATGTAAACAAGTCATGTCAAGTCATAGTGAGTAACCCTTCGATTGTCTAAGGGTTAAAGTCCCCACAGTTCCAGGGAAGTAGGGTTATTAGACTCTCCTAGTAGAGGTCGGCCCTAGTAGGGTTTTAGTCATGTTGGGATTAGTATAAATAGAGAACTAGAGTCTCTATTTATCACACAACTCATCCACACTCAAGTGTAGCGCATAGTTGAGGAAGGAGAAGACACTGGGGCTAGATAAGAAGAAGGTTACTGCTATCGGGATATCACTTATTGTTTTAGGGATTTTACTGTTTTGGTGCTGATTCTACCTCTGAGGAAGTTGCATGGTTTTCTACTTTATGGTTTCCCTAAGGAAAAACACTGTGTTCATTGTCTCTTGTGTTTGATTGTTGTACTTGTTATTCTCTTAGTTAAAGATCCTAATAATGCTAGCTTAATGTTGAAAAACTAACATGGTATCAGATCTAACATGAGAAGAAGACACTGTACAACTGCGGGAACTAGGGATTCCTAGTTTGTGGATATTCCTCCATATATTTTCAGCAAAAGTAAGGTGGAATAACTCTCCTCCTTAGGGCACATCTTTCTGTCGAAGCAGAATCCAATTCTGAGGTTTTTCAGTTTTGGACCCAACACTGTTGCTGGAAATTAGGGATTTTCACAGAAGAGGAATTTTTTAGTGAGCCCAGGCCTGGATTGATCTCCTCCCCAAAATCAAAGTTAGGGATAAATTTCAAGGCATTTGGGTGGACAAATCTCCAGAAAATCAAAACCCTAATTTGCTCCTATTCTAGTACTGCGGGATTCAGCTCCAAATCCAAATCTGACATCTTAAAAATGTAAGATATAAATGTTTTGTATTTCCATTTGAGGTTCTCAGTTTAAGATGTCTCATCATACCAAGCTTGATGAAAAGCTTGAGGGAGCTAATAACTTCCAAGCTTGGAAGTATAGGATATCCTTAGTTCTGGAAGAGAATGAATTAGACTCCTACATTCATGAGGAGGTTCCAGTTCCAAAGGGAGATGAGGAAAAGGATTTACATAAGAAGAAGATGTTTATGTCAAAGAGGATCATTGCTGATTCTATCAAGGATCACCTTATCCCATAGGTTTCCTCTCTCAAGACACCTAAAGCTATGTTTGATGCCCTAACCAAATTGTTTGAAGGGAAGAACATAAAATGGAAGATGACTCTGAGGAATAAATTGAAGAATGTGAAGATTCAGAATGCAGAGACCATCCAGTCTTACTTCACAAGGGTTTCTCAGATCAAGGAATAATTAGAAGTTGTAGATGAAGAAGTGGAGAATGCAGAGATTGTGATGACATCACTGAATGGCCTTCCTAGGTCATGGGATTCTTTCATCCAAGGAATCTGTGCTAGAAAGAAGTTAGTCAAATTCAGCAGACCATGGGAAGAATGTTCTCAAGAAGAAGCATGGATAGCATATCAAGAAGAGAATATGGGAAGTGAAGACCAAGCTCTCATAGTCCACTCCAAGAAAATCAGAAGAAGATCTCATTACTCCAAAGGTAAGGATCCTCATCATAGAGATAACATTAGAAGGGACCTATCAAAATTGAGATGTTATACATGTGATGAAAGAGGACACTTTGCAAAATAATGTCCTAAGAACAAGGGTCACTCTCATAAGAAGAAGGGAAACAAAAGAAGACATCATGCTCATGCTGCAGAGGATGATGAACCATCCAAGAAGAGATCCAGATATGAAAGTGAAGATTCTTCAAGCGAGGATGAATATGTTCTGATCTCCGCTCTCACAGGTAACATTACTCATGGAAGTGATGATTGGCTTATAGATAGTGGGGCTTCCAAACATATGAATGGATTCAAGGAATCCTTTGTGAGATTGTCAGAACATAAATCACCTCACAAGGTGAAGCTAGGAGATTACTACCAATATCCAATAAAAGGTAGTGGGGAATCTTCATATAAACTAGACTCGGGTAAGTCTCTAACAATGAAAGAAGTATTGTTTGTGCTAGGACTCAAGAATAACCCTCTCTCCATATCAGCATTGGATGCAAAAGGAATGAGAGTTGCATTCATAGATGGTCAAGTCATCATGTGGCCAAAAGGAAAGACTATCGATGATGCGGTAGTGATTGGAGAACAAGAAGGAGGTTTGTACAAATTGAAGGGCCATCCAGAACAAGCCTTGATCCATGACATAGTAGAGCCAAATGAGCTTTGGCATAGAAGGATTGCACATGTGTATTACAGAGCACTACGTATTGAGAGCAAAGCTGTTGAAGGTATTCCAAAATTCCAAGCAAAACATGATGGGGTCTGCAAAGGATGTGCAAAAGGGAAGAATACAAAGAAGACATTTCCTAGCAGTGAAAGCAAAGCCAAAGGCATACTAGAAATCATCCTATCCGATGTATGCGGTCCTATGTCATCAAACTCACTAAGCGGGTATGCATACTATGTTTATTTTATTGATGATTTTCTAGAAAGACATGGGTTTACTTCATGAAGAACAAAGATGAAGTATTCAGAAAATTCAAGGAATTCAAAGGCTTGATCGAAAACCACATTGAAAAGAAGATCAAGACTTTTCGATCAGATAATGGCGGAAAATTCACTTCGAATGAATTCAAAGAGCTATGCAAAGAATCATGGATTAAGAGGGAGTTGTCCACCCCTTATAATCCACAACATAATGGGATTGCAGAACAGAATAATAGAACCATCATGGAAGCTGCAAAAGCCATGCTTCATGATCAAGATATTCCTATGCATCTTTGAGCTGAAGCTTCAAGAACAATGGTGTATGTACAGAACCGTACTCCACATAGAGTACTCAAGAACAAGACTTCTGAAGAAGTATTCTCCGGCAAGAAACCATAAGTCAGCCATCTCAGAATATTCGGCTGTCCTGTGTACATACACATTCCAAAAGAGAAGAGAACAAAATTAGATCCTTCAGGAAAGAAGGGCATATTTGTGGGATACTCTGAAAGCTCGAAGACTTACATAATCTATTTCCTAGGATACAAGAAGATTGACATCAGCAGGGATGTGACATTTGATGAATACACAGCTTACAACAAATCTAGAAAGAGACCTACTGAAGAACCTGAAGAAGCAAAAGCAGAAGCACCCAGAATTCATGATACAACCATGAATGAAGAAGCTCAAGAAGAAGAACGAGATTTAGAAGAACCACAAAGACCTGGAGATCCACCTTTGGATAAGAATCCTCATAAGAGGAAACCTGCTTGGGTACATGAACTTATCCAAGGTGCGGAAAGATATGGGGTTCCAGAAGAGAATCACAGAGAAAGAAAGAGGACTAGATCCTACTCCGGGTATGTAGCTTTACTATGTGATTTCATTGATAAAGAACCTTCCAATTATGAAGAAGTGGCAGAATGGAAAGAATGGAAGGATGCTATGATCGAATAATATCAATCAATCATGAAGAATGATGTTTGGGATGTTGTCCCAATACCAGAAGGGAAGTCAGTTGTAACTTCCAAATGGATCTACAAGATCAAGCATGCTACAGATGGTAGCATTGAAAAGTATAAAACAAGATTTGTAGCTCGGGGTTTCTTTCAGAAAGAATGAATAGACTATGAAGAAACCTTTGCATCTGTAGCCAGATACACTTCCATCAGATCAGTACTTTCTTTGGCTGTAGTGATGAAATGGAAGATACACCAGATGGATGTCAAGGCTTCCTTCTTGAATGGTGTAGTGGAAGAGGAAGTGTATGTAGAACAACCACTCGGTTTTGAGATACATGAAAGAGAGTCTCATGTATGCAGATTGAAGAAAGCCCTGTATGGTTTGAAACAGGCACCCAGGACCTGGTGCGGCAAAATTGAAAGCTTTCTATCCAGTTTGGGCTTTACCAAGAGTAAAGCAGATTCCAACCTTTACTATAAGGTTGAGGATAGAAACCCAATGATGCTTCTACTATATGTAGATGATCTATTTGTGACAGGTACATATGGGTTGATTGCTGATACGAAGAGAAAGCTTGCTGCTGAGTTTGAAATGAAGGACTTGGGGATGATGCATTAATGTCTAGGTATGGAGGTGTGGTAGAGTATAGATGGAATCTTCCTTGGACAAGGGAAGTATGCAGTATAAATCCTGAAGAGGTTTGGGATGATGGACTACAAGGCTATGGCCACACCTATGGCATCGAACCTGAAGCTATTGAGTGATGCTTCATTAGAGTCAGTTGATGCTATGATGTATTGCCAGATGATTGGGTCATTGATGTACCTGACGAACACGAGACTAGACATTTGATTTGTTGTGAACACCTTGAGCTAGTTCTTGACAGATCTGAGAAATGTTCACTTGATTGGTGCAAAGCATATTCTGAGGTACCTGAAGGGTACAGTTGATTATCGGATCAAGTAGAATGCAAATCAAAAGATTAACCTCAAGGGTTATGTTGATTCAGATTGGGCAGGTAGTGCCATTGATAGGAAGAGCACTTCAGGGTGTTGCTTCAGTATGGGATCAGGTGTGATATCTTGGTTTAGCAGGAAGCAATCCTGTGTTTCAATGAGTACAGCTGAAGCAGAGTATGTCGCAGCTTGTTCAACTAGTTGTGAGGTAGTATGGCTGTGAAAGCTACCATCTGATATATTTGATCTCCTATTGCATGCTACTTGTATACATTGTGACAACCGAAGTTGCGTAAAGTTGTCAGAGAATCCAGTGTTCCATGACAAGTCGAAGCATATCAAGATCAAGTATCACTATATCACGGATATGGTGCAGAGGGGAGCAGTGAAGCTCCAGTATGTTGCGACGGAGGAACATATAGCTGATGTATTGATGAAGCCATTGGCTAGGCTGAACTTTGAGTACTTCAGGGAGAAGCTTGGTGTTCTCCAGATCGAGGTTTCCTCCAAGTGAAAATGATGAGACCCATAGCCATTCTGACATGGTGAGAGGATTGGTTCCTTCCATGGTCAGATGTAAGGGCCAATCCATTTTGTCATGGTGAGATGATTGGTTCCTTCCATGTTAGATATGAGTGCTGGCCATTCTGTCGAGTAGGATAGATGTAAGGGAAATTTCCATTCTAGGAATGGAGGCACCTAGTCAGTTACCATGAAAACTCAGTCTAGGACTGAGAATCGATTCTGATGTGACAGAGGGATGTGTTCACACTTGGTCAGATGTAATGGCTGAACCATTTTGTCATGGCTAAAGGATTAAGTTCCTTCCATGTCAGATGTGAGTGTTGGACATTCTGTCGAGTAGGATAGATGTAAGGGCAACTGCCATTCTCTAGGAGAATGGAGGCACCTGGTTAGTTACCAGGTAGCTCAGTAGAGGAGGATTGGGGGCCATTCTGATATGAATGTAGGATTGCTTCCTACAAGATCAGATATGAGTGAAAGCCCTTCCATCATTGTGAGCATGACGTGTTCCCGCCTCAGTGGATGTAAGTGCAGAGCCTTTCTTCGATCATGTGTTGATCATATATAAGTGCCGAGCCTTTCTTTGATCATGTGTTGATTAGATATAAGTGCTGTGCCTTTCTTCGATCATGTGTTGATCAGATGTAAGTGCAGTATCTATCTTCGATCATGTGTTGATCAGATAGAGATGTTGAATCCTTTCTTCGATCATGTGTTGATCAGATGTAAGTGCTGGGCCTTTCTGATATGATTATAGGATTGGTTCCTACATGATCAGATGTGAGTGATGGGCGTTCCTTTCTGATGAGTAGGTCAGATGTAAGTGCTGAGCATGCCTTTCGATCATGTGTTGATCAGATGTAAGTGCAGTATCTATCTTTGATCATGTGTTGATCAGATAGAAATGATGATCCATTCTTCGATCATGTGTTGATCAGATGTAAGTGCAGTATCTATCTTTGATCACGTGTTGATCAGCTAGAAATGAGGATCCTTTCTTTGATCATGTGTTGATCATATATAAGTGCTAAAGAAGACCTACATGGAGGCTAGGCCTACATCCAGCATGAAAAAGGGCTGGCTCTGTAGAACTTCCTGTGACGAGAAGAATCATGAGATAGCACCCGTGATGATCCAGATCCAGTGATGATAGCCAGTGATGATCCAAATCGAGTGATGATGATCCAGCAGTGATGATCCAGATTGAGTGATGATCCAGATCCAGTGATGATGCCCAGTGATGATCCAGATCGAGTGATGATCCAGATCTAGTGATGATATCCCATGGTGATCCAGATCGAGAGATGATCCAGACTCGAAGATGAAGATGACTTGAAGACAAATATGACTTGAAGACTCAGAAGACTTGAGATGTAGATGATGAGATGATCCAACTAATACAGAGAAGAAGACCAGTGCTGAAAATTGTGTCGAAAGAATACCTTCCTAGTTAAGAGGGAGTGTTGATGTATTTGTAACTTCAAAATGTATTCATCTATGTATCTTATGTATTGTAACCCGATGTTTATTCTAGGATGTATGTATAATGTAATTGAGTCATATTGTCATGCCCCGATGTTCTGATCAGGAGGATCAATAATGTAAACAAGTCGTGTCAAGTCATAGTGAGTAACCCTTTGATTGTCTAAGGGTTAAAGTCCCCGCAGTTCCGGGAACTAGGGTTATTAGACTCTCCTAGTAGAGGTCGGCCCTAGTAGGGTTTTAGTCATGTTGGGATTAGTATAAATAGAGAATTGGAGTCTCTATTTATCACAAAACTCATCCACACTCAAGTGTAGCGCATAGTTGAGGAAGGAGAAGAAACTGAGGCTATATAAGAAGAAGGTTACTGCTGTCAGGAGATCACTTACTATTTTGGGGATTTTACTATTTTGGTACTAATTCTATCTCTAAGGAAGTTGCGGGGTTTTCTCCTTTATGGTTTCCCCAAGGAAAAACACTGTGTTCATTGTCTCTTGTGTTTGATTGATGTACTTGTTATTCTCTCAGTTAAAGATCCTAATAATGCTAGCTTAATGTTGAAAAACCAACAAGCAATATATTTTCTCTCAGACATCCAGATAGAACAAATTCATAAAGACAACCTTCAGTATATTTAGAGATGATAGAGACAATATATATGTACAGATGAAACCCATATGATCGTGATGTTGATGAAGACCAAAGAATACCTTCCTTGTTGAGAGGGAGTATTGGAGTTTGTGAAAATTCAAAGGCTATTCTTATTGTTCTTGTATTGTACCTCTTATGGGAGATGAACTTATTGTAATCAATCATACAAACCCTAGAAGAACAATGTAGACCGTGTGGAGAAAAACAAGCAAATAAAAAGGTAAAATAAATTATAAAATATAAAATATATTGCTCCCCCAAGAGAATTCAACCCCATTCAAAATATTAGTGGAAAATATGTATAAATAGGAGGCACCCCTCCTCATTATTCCACACAGCAACAGCACAACAACAGATCAACACATCAACACAATAAAGTTCACAGTTTTTTGGGAGAGAGAGGAGTTTGCATATAGTGCAAAAGAAGAGTGTTTTTAGGGTTTCTATCTTTGGAAATCATTTCCATATTTTCTCTTTCTTATTCATTGCACAATGTTCTCAGAATTATCATCTCTAGATGAAGGTTGCTAGGTTTTCTCCCATTTGGGTTTCCTAGGATAAAAATACTCGTGTTATTGTTCTGTGCTTTGACTATATTCTAGTGATCCTATTGATAAATACAATTAAGATATACTGCTATAATCTTATGAAAATATAACAAATGAAATCCTCAATAAGATTTTATTCTAAGTGGGAATGCAATTAAGAATGTATTACAAAAAAAAATAATCAAAAGAAAAGATTGAGAACCAAGAAAGATGTAGAACCACAAAATACTCAGGCAGATCAAAGGTACTCTCATTTATTTCATGTAAAGTGTAGGAATGTGTAGTAATAATACTCAATTTACTTCAAGTTTGGAATATATGGTGTTCGATATAATGCTACATAACTCCATGAAACCAATCCATCCAAGGATAACATAATATGTGCGCTATCCTACTTGCTTCAAATTGGAACCATGCATTATTACAAGGTATACCAATATACACTCTGCCATAGAAATGATTGAAACAAAATTGAACATGTTGGATCCCAATCACAACAAATCTTGACAATAGAAAGTCAGAAACCCTTTCCTCTCCAATTAGTGAGAAACCATGAACAAAATATGGAACAAAATCCATAACACCACAATGCATGCAATATTCATATCCTTGTCTTGATCTCATTTAATAGACAAAAGTAAGACAGTCGGCTGTGCAAATATATTAACCCCAACAAATGTATTGACCATCAAAATTCATTTTTGTCTCATGAAAATAAGATTAAAAAGAGCGAAAAAACCCACAAGATACTCCAAAAAGGGTACTTATTGAAGATCTAGATCAAATTCCAAACTATTGCATGAAACATGATGGAAATTATGATTTCTCTTCCACCAACTAATACTAATCTTGAGAGGCAATTTCCAAACCATAAATGAATAAACTTATCGGTTTTCTTTTGACCCATAATCCTATAGTGAGTAGAATCATGCCCAATCTATCCACTTTGAATCACAATCTTCCAACAAAAACTCACATTTAACATGAATATAAAACACAACACCCACTACATAGAAAACCAACTTTTTCTATCATCCATAAGCCTATCCAAAAATAAACAAATAGATCCCTTGAAAAACACAGCCTTCTTCAAATCCCCTATAATATTATAATAATCCTTAGAAACCTCAAAAACCTCATAATATTCATGAAATCCATTCATGAATTGATACAAAACCTTCCACACAAAGCCCATATGATAGGAAATGAATATTTCCTCACCAATTGAAGTTTTATCTTCCTAGTTCATGTCTATGAAGCAGGAATCATAGCCAATGGTGGTCACTGAGTAATCCATAGTATAAAATCGCTCCCCACTGGCCATGATTCTATGAAATGTTGGTGATTTATCTATAAAATAATTCTTCTAACCATAAATTAATAGTGAATGTAACTATAATATAGATTTACATGCAGAATAGAGGAAAAGAGATCCCATAAGCTTCTATTCTTGGAAATTGGGGGAAAATGGAGGATCTAGCGTGAATTTTAGAAGGATAAAATCATTGTTTTTTAGGGATAATAGTTACTCCACAGAAATTATTTTGCATAGTGTTACTTGAAGATGAGGAAAGTGAAGGCAAGGGAAGAGTTAAATACACAACTGGTGAGATTAAAACATATCAGGTTTCAAAACCATTCTGAAAGTTCCACCTGAATAGAAAACTCTATGTGGAAATATCCCCTTAAATTTCCTATGATATTTGTTGATTAGATGAATATTAAACATCAATTTCTACCCAAAAAATTTTGGGACAAGAATTTATGCCTTGAATTTCCAGTGGTGACATCGATTTTCCATGCATATTGCACAATTGTTTTTTCACATGCACGGCAATAGAGACACATGCCCCCCTTAAAAAAAATAACTCCAAATCTACAAATTAAGAGCTCATTTGACTAACGAATTGTTAGATTAAGAGTCATTTTGCAATGAAAATTATTTAAATCTAGCATTGAAGAAAGTAGGATGGAAACAATCTAAAACACAATAAATACTGACAATATTTAGACCAGTATAGATTAAAATATTCAACCCAAGCTAGATTAAGTATATATATTCAAAGAATTGTATTGATAACCATGATCAAGTCCATATTAGATAGCTTCATCAGAGATTAAAGGGAGCTGACAGAAATATTAGAGCTGCAATATCTAATTTTCTGAGTAGCTCAAAAGGGAACAAGTTGTAAGTTCCACATAATAAGTTCCAAACAAAGGAGAAATAACTTGAAAGGTGAAACTAACCTCTCTAAATATTGTAGACCCCAAGTAACGTTGAACAATTGTATATATTTTCCACTCAGTGACAGTCATTGTCAAATTGCAATTGAAATCAAGCTGCATGCAAAGTGCCAAAGTTATTGATGATTCTTCATGTGGGTTTTTCTGGAACGAATTGCTGACTCTTGAGGAATTTTATAGAGACAAAATCATTCCTCATTTTACTAAACTGTTCCATTGTCCACATTTTCCCCATTTTCCCCAAATTCGGACCATTTTGGAATAATTTTTTTTTACATCTCACAAATTGGAGATGAAACCCCCAACTTCTTCATTTACCATGAAATATGGAGGTTAAAATCAATATTAAAAACCTCCATTAATAAAAAAATGAGGGGCAATTCTACGAAGGAGCTTAGGAAGGTATAACCATGAATTTTAGGGTGAATTCAACCCTATGGTCCATATCCCATTGAAATAATTGCTCCATACTTCCATTACTTAAACATTGGGGGCGAGCTAACTGCTCACCTCCATTTCTAAAAATACGGGGACATACTCACTACTCGCAGTTTCAAATGGAAAAATCAGGGGGCAGACTAACTACTATTCCCCTAAACTACCAAAAAATATTGGGGCAAACTTAGTCCTCATGATTTCAAATGGAAAAATTGGCAGAGAACTCAAGCCAATGTGTCTGCATTGCTGAAAATGTGGGGCGAACTCATTGCTGTGCATCTCCATTGCCGAAAATGTGGGGACGAAGTCACGATTTTAACTAAATTTAATAGGGATAAATCCATATTCTCCTACATTACGGGGTTGACAATTTGTTTAAGTGTAATTGTTGATTTAATATTTATTGGACTAATATGTTAAATTAAAAAAACCTCTTCCTATATTAAAACTTAGTCCATCATTTTTTTGTAACCCCTTTAATTTCACTCCTAGGATAAATTTTGCTCCTAAATTTTCCCTGGTAGTGACAAGGATATTATCACATATGAACAATTTATTATCATGTTAAATCAATGATTATATAAAAAAGACTAATATCAGTAAAAAATACATGATAAATTTGTACCTCTATGACAGAAATTCATATACAAATATCTTAACAAAAATAACATGCATCTCATTGCAATAATAAATAAAACTAATGATTATGTCAAAAAAGGCATATGAAATGATGAAAGATACTTGTATTGACCTTAAAGAGATGAGAAAATTCTCAGTTTAAATAGGGGTGGGGGATAGGGGTAGGTGGAGGCACAAGGGAGACTAATCCTTGAGATAGTGACAAAAAGGACAACTAGAATAAAATGTTACAATACGAATACCAAACCCTTAATGTGGTCACAATATGTTTAGACACTGCACACTTGAAGTTCCATTAGCACAACACTCTCATTGTGTCTGTGCATACAAACCATGATACATGATTTTCCATCCTATCCATAATTTCGATGACGTTTTTTATAGTCACCTCTCCACTGTCATGTTAATATTGCTTTCATTGTAATTATGTACAATTATTCACAAACACCTTCTAGAGTTGGGAACAACCATACAAGATGATATTTATCTATTGTCTTTCTATTGCAGCGTGAATGTCTTGTGCCCTTTATGCCTAATATTTCCTACATACATATTTTAAGGTCATAGTATAAAGGGTCATACACAAGAGCATCAAACCAATTAGATTGCAAGCTTCTCATAGCAACTTCAAGTAGTTGTTAACACATTATTAATTTAAAATCTTAAGCACACCATACATAAGGCTATAGGTTACTATAGGGGAATGAGGAGAGTAGGGGATCAACCTAGGCCTTGAGTTGTAGGAGGGGGATTTCCTGGATGGAGAGGGAGGCTTAGTGGTAGGGATTGAGAGGGGAGGGGATGGGAAGGTGGGTTGTAGGGGGACAACAAAGAGAAGGAGAGAGGGGTGGGGGTTAGGGGTAGGTGGAGGCGTAGGGGAGACTAATCATTGAGAGAGAGAGAAAAGGAAAACTAGAATAAAATGTTACAATAAGAATACCAAACCCTTAATGTGGTCACAATATGTTTAGACACTGCACACTTGAAGTGCCATTGGTGCAACACTCTTGTTTTTTTTGTGCTTGCAAATTGTGACACATGATCGTCCATCCTAGCCCTAATTCCGATGACGTTTTGTAAAATCACCTCCCCATGGTCATGTTAATGTCGCTTTCATTATAATTATGTGCAATTATTCACAAACAGTTGATGGATTCATGAATAACCATACAAGACAATGTTGATCTCATGTATTGATATTGCAAAATGAATGTCTTGTTCCCTCTATTCCTAAGATTGCATACATACATATTTTAAGGTCCTAGTATATAGGGATCATATGGAGGAGCAGAAAAACAATTAGATTGCAAGCTTCTCATAGCACCTTTAAGCAGTTGTTCACACATTATTAATTTAAAATCTTAAGCACTCCATACATAAGGATATAGTTTACTATAGGGGAAGGGGGAGAGTGGGGGATCATGTCAGGCCTCAAGTTGTAGTAGGGGGATAACCTGGATGGAGAGGGAGGCTTTAATGGTAGGGATTAAGAAGGGAGGGGAGGGGGGAGGTGGGTGGTATGGGGACAACAAAGAGAGAGAGAGAGAGAGGAGTGGGGGTTAGGGCTAGGTGGAGAAGCAAGGGAGACTGATCCTTGAGATAAAGAAAAAAATGACAACTAGAATAAAATATTACAATAAGAATACAAAACCCTTAATGTGGTCAAAATATGTTTGGACAATGCACACTTGAAGTGTCATTGGTGCCGTGCTCTCATGTCCATGAATGAAAATCATGATACATGATCATCCATCCTATCCCTAATTTCAACGATGTTTTGTACAATCACCTCCCCATGTTCATGCTAATTTCTCTTACATTGTAATTATGTGCAATTATTTACAAACAATAGATGAAGTCTAGATTCCATAAGACTAGTATTTAAATATATACTTAGTAATATAAAATATAGAATGGATTTAGAGGAACAAGGACAAATACGCTATAACGAGGGCTATGATTACACAAGTGGGGAAGTGATAGTGGGATAAGGTAAATGCCAATAAGTGGTGAAATGATAGTGATCTAAGTAAATCATCTGAGTGAGATTAGATTATATCCTTAGTGTTAGCACCATTTTTGGGATAAATAATTGGTAAGGGATTTTACCAGTAAATGGAAGAACAAGGTTTGTAAATTTTCATATCATAGGAACTTAAAAACTATTGATGAGGGTCTGTAGATGTTTGAAGGGACATTTCTAGATTAGAAATGCTAAATAATTAAAGAAATTTTGATTTTTGACCTTGAAAATGCATATAAATGAAGAAATCCTCTCCTAGTTGAATGATGAGAGGGAATGGATGGATTGGATGTGTAGCGCAAAAGATCAAAGGATAAAAATTTTTGTCGCCAAGGCAAGAACTGGGATCAGAAAGGAAAGAAAAGCAAGTTTTGGGTGTAAAATGGGATAAAACCCGACTTCCACTTTCTGCAGTCCTAAATCCGACGGCCCATAATGTTTTCTCCAAAGATTAACAATGCAGCAAAAGGTGGAAGTAGAAAAGGAAAGAAGTTTGGTTTGAAAGTTAGAATCCCAAATTTCGAGTTCCATAGTTTGAGATCCGACGGTTCAGAGAACCTTCGCGCGGATCAACGACTTGGAAAGAAGTGAAAGGCGTAAGCGGAAAAGGTAAAGTTTCAGGTTGTAAAACTTGGAAAACCCGATTTCTATTTTCCGTAGTCCAAATCCGACGGTTTAGAAAGGTTTCTGCATCAATATATGACCTAGAAAAAGAGGGAAGTTAAAAGGCGGAAACATAAGGGAGGAAAGCGGAAAACATTATATTTTGGTCGTAAAAGATAAAACTTTCACTTTCTGCGATCCACAGGATCAACAGTCTAGAAAACTTCCACCAAAGATCAATGACTAGGAAAAGAGTAGAGGGGTGAAGATCTTAAAGAGGAAATGTGATGTTTTTTGTTCTAAAAACATGGAATTCCGATTTCCATCTTTCGAAGCTCGCAAAATTGATCTCAAATCAATGGTTGAGACTGTATCCTGTGGAGATCATTGGTGCAGAAAGAAAAGGTGGAAAGAAAAACATCAGAAAGGCATAAGACATAGGATTTTGGTCAAATAGAAGCCCATTTTCTATTTTCCACAGACCTCAGATCAACGACTGAGGATGAATCCAATGGAGATCGATGGTGCATAAAGCTTAAGGGTGGAAATGATAAGGCAGGAGTAGAAAGAGATCAAATTGAACCTAGAGAAAGATTGTAACCCATTTTCCATTTTCTGTAGACCCCAAATCGATGACCCAGAATAAATCTTGAGGTAATATCTACGGTCCAAAAGAAATTTCATAGGTAAAGATGTAGGGAAAGATAAAAACTGTTTCAAGTCGGGTGGAAAACCTCTGATCGGTCGTTTTCATCAAGCAAACCTGAGTCCCTATTGTCAAAACTCCCCAATTGATCCACCATGCATGTTCCAACATGCTTTTCTATTTGGTTTATGATGGCGAATTTTCCAGATCATCGTTTGTTAGGATTTTCATTTCCATTTTGCAACTAGTTTTGGCTCTGGTTCGAGGTTGGTCTCGAGAGCCTATGACACTATAAATATGCCCTCAATAGAGGAAGACAGGGTTGGAACCTGTGGGGTTCTAGGTGATGTAATTTTAGATCTTCCCTTAATAGAAATGACAGATTCGAATGCAAGCTTGATGCTGCAAAGATTCCCGTGTATGTCGTACTTACAGTCTGTAATTTCCTTTCTTATGTGCACACCTTCCTATTAAAATTGCCATAATGTTTTCTTTCATATATGGAATGAGTGTGTAATATCTCAGAATTCATACATGTTATGCTCTGACTATTTTTTTCAAATATCCACCAATCTTTCTTTCCAAAATTGAGCGAAATTCATGTTTTAGGTGCTCTGTGTTGATGGACTGTTCTTGTTCTTTCTTTATCACTAGACAAACTGCTATTTGACTGTAACCGAGTGCTACCTTGAATTTGTAGAATTTCACTTGTAAACTATTTTGTAATTCATTAATATTTGTGACTCCATAATCCAATGTATGCTTGCTTTGTTTCAACCACAAAATTAATCTGAATTTTGTTTTGTTTTATATCTGGCCCTGTTAAAAATCTGTGAGAGATCCCTCTCTAAAAAAGAAGAAGCTAGCTCCCTTTCTTAAAGTGGTTCTACTGTTACCTTGGGATTCACCCTCCACAACCTAGGGTGAAATTATGAGTGCTAACACTTAGCATTATCCATTTAACCTAAAGTTCTTAAACCTCTATTAAGAGTCATGCTTTAATTATCTTTAAGAGGGATTTCAATAAAGCATTATTTAATTAGATTTAGGAGGGGACTAAGTGGTGAAAAGTGGTTCCATGTGGAGAGGCCACATGGAAATCTAAATTATGTTTATAAACAAATGAAATCAAGTTTAGGAGGAATTTCTTTCTGATTCATATTCCAACCATTCAAATTTCATTCCTCTTCCTTTCCATAATCTTTGAATGCTATAGTTTGCTACCTGTCACAGAGGACCGAGATGGAATTGTTGAATATAATATATTCATGCCATTAACAAACTACCCTTCAGGGATTCATTAACTAATAGAGAGGTTATTCAAATGGATTAGGATATGTTGGAGAGCATATGGATACAATTTCTCAGTTTCAGAGAGGCTTCAATGCTATTTGCGAAAAAACTTACTGCGACACTACTAATTGTTTGAAGAAACGACCCTATGGAATTGTGGTTTTAAGGATAGAGTTTATTTTGATAAAGGGAATAGTAGCCTAGATAATTTTGATGGCAATAATTCATGTCATAAACCACTATTCGGTTCCCATGAAACCACATATCTTCCCCTTTTCTATTGTCACGTCGACATGGTGCAACCACAACCCTAGAAAGAAAACTAAGCGCCTTGGGGAGTATTCAAGAGCTGCCATCGGACCATGGGACAACTATGATGTCATATGACTTTATCAAAATTTTGGTCAACATATAGGAGTATGAATATAATAATGTAATTTTGCACCCAATATTGCTATGGTATTGTACTGATGACTATAATGTACTAAAATTGAAAATGAAACATTGGGTTTAGACTTGCACACTCTAAAATCAACTTCTATTCGGGATATTTAGAAATGTGGGGGAAGTTTTGAATCCAGAGGGAGGACTCGATGTTTAACTAAGGCGAGTAGATTATGCATATTTATGAGGGATACAATCGACCTGGGGTGCTTTGCATCAGAAACCAGGTATGATATATCTGATTCATATTTGGAATTGAAGAAAGTGAAATTGTTGATATGCTCGGACATCTCCACTTCTAGGTATTGCTCTAGGACATCTCACTCTAATTTATCCCGATGAAATTGAATGATGGAAAGTTAAATTGTCATGTTCTATAAATCTTAAGATAGGTAGTGTGGGTAAAGAAAAATAATGTTTGTGTTAAATTGGATACTAATTTTTGCTTAATGTTAATGACCAGGGTTTGCGATATATAAATGATAAATATCTAAATAATCATATTTCTTTAACTTGGTCTTACCAATCTCGGTAAGTTGTAGTCTTATCTCCTTATAACCATAAAATTTTTGATATAAGAATGTATACTAGTTAAATTATGTAATTTTTTTTAAAGTTATAATTATTTTGGTTATGCTATGTTTACTACTATGAATGTTGTGTTTTTAAATAGTTTTTGGTTATTTTTCAAAAAATTATAGCGGAAAAATTATGAAAAAAAAATTAATGATAGCATTGACATATAAAAGATTAAAAAAATGACATGCTGTGAGATTGGCCATAGCTCGCTGGAAAATTTGGAAGAAAGTAGTAAACCGACATATAAGTATATACATAAATATTTTATTAAAAAACATAAACCTAGAAGTACATAAGTGGCCTGATTGAATTCATTCAAACATTGAAAAAAAAATATTATAAGTTGAGGTTGTGTCCCATATCGATGTGCGTGAAAATAGGTATGCTTAATTCCAAATTCTGGCAATCATGGAAGGCCTCATTTTCTCCCATTTTTCCAAATCCATCGAACTAAAAATTGGTGAAATTGCATATCTTAGTTGATCAAATTGCGATTTTATGAAGGTGGGTATCTTCAGAGCACAAATTTTAGTATATATTTGTAATTGTTGTTCACGATCACATTATAATTATATGCATGAACCCTAGGAGTGCATATGTCCCATCCATCCATCCAACAGTCTGTGAGATTAATGTCTCTCATGCTTAATATGATATAACCCCTCTCTCAAGTACTTTCAAATTCATTTTCGGTAGTGCTGGAGATTTCTTCGTATCCAGAGGTTAAAGTTTTTCGTTTGTTTTCTCTAGTGTTGGTTTATTAAATTAGGTCTACCCTTGTTCCTTGGTTCTTGTCGAAAATGATGGCTGATGTATCTTTGGATTCAATGGTTTTTCCCTCAACTAGCCCTCTTCCTCATTTGGGTATTGAAGGTTTACAGAAGGGAAAGCTACAAATTCTAACCAGTGATTTTCTCAATGGTGAGATCCTGTACATGAAGGTTTATTACTCAAGTTCTTTAGGACTATATTTCTATTATATAATGGAGGATTGTAGGAGTCATGGACTTGTTGGATGGACTAGTGGCAGTGATGGAAATAACTGAAGAGTGGAGGAGTTGGAAAAGAATATAGTATAGATTTGTCAACAACTCAAAGGAAATTGAGACAAAAAGTTATCAGTATCCATGGAGAAGAGAATTGGGACAACATCAACACTAATTTAGCATCCCAAAGTGAACAACTGACCCACAACATCAACCGCAAGTTAGAAGGCAATAATGAAGAATTGGATGAATGGTTGTAAACACTCCTCATAGATAAAGCCACAACTATACAAGATCATTATGATGCCGAGAGTATCCCATCAACTTCAGTAGGGTATCAATAGTCCCCTCCATTTGATAGGCCTTCCCCGAGGGAGAAATCAATGGATATTGATTGAGAGAACCACACGACACACCCGCCAGGATTTCTTTTTTTCTATTTTCAATATCATTTTTAGTTTTTAGTTTTCTATTAGTTTTCCTTTTTTGTTAGTTTTATTTTTCCAGGGACAATATAAGAATAGAATGGGAGGACAGTCTCCTATTTTGTAAAGGCCCTTTTGCTCATTTTGTTTTGGCAGGTTTTTTGAAGGGTTGTACTTATAGAGGGACAATAGAAGAATGAAAGTAAGGAAGGATAGTACCTTATTGACCTATTTTGCGAATTCTATTCCATTCATTTTGTATAATTGGGATGAAAGACAATTCAATTGATTTATGTCACTGTTCGGTTTGGATACAACCCTTTTGAAATTTATTAGATGAATATAATGTAACTATTACATGATTAGTTTGCACTATTTAGTTGTATGTGTTAATTTATTCCTATTTCTTTCTCCATATCATCATGTCTATGCTTGTAAACTAAATTACAAATTCTAGAACCTCTACATCATAAGAGTTTCACATGATTCCATGTTTTAATATAAATATTTTTGTTGATAGGTTCTAGAAATAGTATGTTTTAACCCATGATATGTCCTAGGATGAATTTAGGACACGTAGGGCATGATGAGGCTCAATTTTAACGATTTAGAGCTTAATCAATTGAGATGAGATGTATATTTTATCTTCTTTAACAACTCTCAAATCTGATAACTATTGGAGGAATCTTTGATACAAAAACTTATTTCAGAGGAGTTTAATGATATGCATTCAAACATTAACAGATGGAATAAATATCATGCACTTATAGAAGCATACATATTGAGGTTTAAAGAAAGAATTTAGTAGTTCAAACAAGGTACATGAGAGACTTGGAGTGTGATATTTCTATTGGATCCACCCCCAAATCTAAAATCTTTCTCTCTAGCTCTCGAATGCTCCACTGATTTTCTTTGGTAGTTACCCTTTATTGCCATTTCTTCCTCTAAAAGTTTCTTGAAATTTTGCAGTTCTATCTTCTACTTCTTTTTATTCACACCAAAGTGTGATACATTCTTGCATATCATGTCTCTGGTATGCTTGTAAAAGTATACTTTATCCAACTTATTGAAATGCTTGAAGTCGACTATATATTCATTTTCTTTCCAATCACGAAAAATAGGCAGGAAGGGGGTACATATGTTTTAGGACTTCCATCCTTAGGGTATAAGCTATGTTATATTCCATATTTAGTAACCTATTCTCTTAGGCTTCCACCTATCCTCTAATATCTTTAACCATACTCATATTTCTCTATCTTATGTTCATGTATTTAGTTTGAAGATTCATTTTTACCTGTGTTGGTCCTGCATAGGGGGAGGCTTGCTACATCCGAGTCACCTAAAACTCAAGGGAGGGATAATGTGTAGCTATATTAGGTGGCACATCCTTCCTAATTGGTGGTTTCTCCAAAATATCAACCAATTATTTTGGGAGCTCATCACTCTCTTCTTTTTCTACCACTATTTTCTCTGCCTCTTGTTCCCTTTCAGTTCTTTCCTTTTTGTTGCTTTGGGGATTCTACTAAGCGTCATCATCATCAATTCCCATGGCTATATGTATATTTTCAGACCCCTATTTTCCTCCCTATTTATGTCTATGTGGCACCTTGATTTGTCTCACTGCCATGTATTGCCAAGACTTGCTCCCAAGTCTGTAGATTAGCTATTTTTTCCCAATCAGCACTAGGCACACAAATGTAGCCATAATTATTGTTCTTGGTTCTCAACTTAGAGATGATATGATGAGGATCAAAGGGTCCCTTATTTTGTTTTATAGATGAATATGCATGAAGAGATCTTTCTTATAATGGAGGGAAGTTATTCTTTTTACTTTGAAAGGACCAATCTCTTTAGTGAGTAAGAAGGCAATATGATAGATGAATTTTTAAAAATGGAGTTGTTCTAAAATGAGTTTTTGCCTCACATATTCCGTGGAAAATTCTATTTGGGGTGAGGAAGACAAGAAATTGTATGGGTCATCCTCAAACCCATAAACCCTGAGCACTATATGATATTCATATAAAAACCAGTCTCCTACTCTCATATTTGGGCTCAATTGCAGGAGTTTTTTATTTTTAGGAAAGATTCTGGGAGGGGATGCATTAGGGAATATATTATGGCCATGTTTTTTTTGCAAATTATTTGAAATTGTGATTGTTAGGCCTTCTCAGGATCACATAATTCCATTCATACACAGGTAATTGATTACCTACTGCATATCTAATTCTTAGGGTTAGGCTCTTGACGATCCCAATATTTTGGTAAATGGACATGTAGAAGAGATAAGAGGGGTATCAGAAACATCCAACCACATGAAATCTAATAACTGGTTATGAGTGGCCTCATATAGGTAATTGCAAAGGTCAAAATAGTAGGCATGAATCTAGCTGCAGTGGTCAGACAACTTAGAAAACCTAGAATAACTTCATCCATAATGATATCATCAACATATCCTAATATAAAACAGGTTAGGGCTATGGATGTTTTCAAATTATTTGAGAAATTCACAATTTGATAAGGATGAATTCCTTGAAGACCACTCCAAGTGATGAGATAAAATATGTTGTCTCTCAAAGGGTTTCATGGAATGGTAGGATTTGGATAGGGCTCCTTCATTAATGAACTGTAAAGTGGGAAGGTTGGAAAAACAAAGCATTTTTTACACGATTTCTTTGGTTATTAGACACAGGGTCTTGGAGTAATCCGCATACATGATAACTCATTTGTGGTGATGTTTCTTTAAAACTTATAACCTTTAAAAATATAAAACAATGCAAACTTAAATGACCAAATGCATGCATGGTAGATTAAGACAATTTACTGACATTAGTTTGAGAATTATGATAATTCCATGTCCCTCGTAACTATTAATAATTGTTGGTTGGATAAAGAGGAAAAACACATGTCCATGGTCACATACATACCAAATGGAAGAAGATAAATGATCATGAAGATGAAGATAATAGGTGAATAAATAAAATTACTCAACACTATTGGTATAGACATGATAACTTTTATGTGATACATTTTGACTAAAATGATGATGGTGAATGATAATGCCTACCAAGTCCAAATCTCTTTGTCTATTTATACACATATGTAAATCTCTTTGTATGAAAACTCAAGAACTTATAATTCAAATCTCTTCATCTATAAAAGAGGAAAAACCCATTTAAACTTTGTTTCAATTCAAACATAATAGATAATGAGTCAAATGTTTCAATAAAAATAAATAAATAAGTTTAATTTTGAAAAAATAAAAATATTTCTTATATTTAGTAATATAATATTAACGTTTTCAAAAAATAACAAATTGTAAAAATTACATCTAGATTATTAGCTCTCCCTTCACTTAGGTAACCAAATTTTCAACCTTCACTCTGGAAGGGTAATAAAAATTTTAAGCCATAAAAGACATGAAAAATGCCTCGTTGGGCTATCAAATTCCAATCCTAAAGGACCCCTCTTAACGATAGAAATAAGATTTTAACTTTGACAGTTGGAAAACCATGATTTGATAAGTTTGGGTGACATCAAATGATGTGGACAGACCAATGTGACAGGTGTCGGTATATGATTTGTACAGGTGGGAAACAACTACCCTTTCATTTTCCCATGTAGGGGCATGCTTGGAACTATATGCTCTTAGGATAAAACCACTCTGGTTTCCCTAGGCAGTAACGACTCAAAGATTAGGTGGTTTTACTGTCATCCATGGGGAGGTGTTACCAATAGAAATATTACATGCACCCTCGGTGGTTTTTTCCCAACAATTCCTTGGGATTCAGTTAACCTCCTCACATCTTGACAAGGAATTATGCATGCCCACCATCAATCTAGACACATCTCTATGTGATTTGCTTGACTGCTTGTGCATCTCCACAAGGCACTAAGCCTTGTCATTGTCAATATTTTAGGTAGATCATGTGATATGCTTGATCAATCCACTAACTTCCTCGCATCTTGATGATGTACTATTCCATTCTATCGCTGATCTTCCCATCCTTCCTCATGATCTGCTCGATCAACATCAAACCACAATACATAGATTTTTTTAAATGGAAACTCAATTTCATGAATTGATAAAACCATATCAACATGGAAGCATGGTACACATAAATTTTATATAGAAACTCAATTTCATAAATAATTTTATAAAACCATATATTATAATGAATTGTAGGAGACACCAATCTGCAATGATGGTGTGAGGAAAATATTCTATGCCGATTTATGAAAAAGAATTCACAAATAGAACCACCTCCTATCTTATAATGTTGTAGTATGATAGGGACTCAGACAATGAGGCATTGCCTTCATAATATATGTCCTTAAGGACTCCATTATTGTAGAAAAGTTGTTGCATTCCAGTCCAACTGGGGACCATAACATCTAAGGATGTAGTCCTCTAAGCAGGAGTGGAAACAGGTAATTAGGATGATGGGAGCACTTAGATATTGACAATTCCAACAGGCTCATTCAAGTTTGAAAAATATCACTCTCTCAAACATCCATAAAATGTAGCAATAGTAGAATGGGGCATGAGAGAGTAAGACGCGGAAAGAAAAATAGAGGCAAGTATCTAAAGAACATCTTGATTCCTTGTAATATTCATTCAATGTGGGTTTTTAATATCCAAACACGAATGAGACTTTGCAATGTTCATTCAATGAAAGTAGTGGTTCGAAGCAACTAATAAGTTATTCTGTAAATGAACAACCAAAACTAGTCTTACAATGGAAATCATCTTATACAACAACAAGGGAAATAACCCAAAGTTTGGTGAGTCTGTCTACATGACTACGAAGGGCTGAGACTTCAATGCGATGAGGATCATGATAGTTCACAAATAAATGAATTTCATATGAAGAGGAAGGCTATGTATATATGTAAAATTATCTTGAGTCCAGGTCATTTTCATGTAAATACTTTATGTTAAATGATGAGTCGAGGATCTGGTTGCCAAACTAGAATTTTCATTATGTAAAATTGTATGTGTGGAAGCAGGATGAGGTCAGGGAATTATACATTCCAACAGGGAAAATTATGAGCATAGAGTCAAATGGATAGGACGACTTGGCTGTGAACATGATCTAAAATTGGAATGACAAAATTTTCAAGGCTATCAAGCCAGTTGATTTGGGGTGACTGTGGCTTCCCATGAGTGATTAACCCTTGATTACTCCAATCAATTATACTGTCACCTGATGGAAGAAAAATATTCTTGCATTCTTGGATGAGATCCATCATGAATTTAGAATATTGGAAGACTTCAATCATGACTACTGATTGGAAAAAATCATTTTTATTCACTTATTGCACTATAACCTCATCGACGATTTGTACTTATTTTGAATAGGTGGAATAATCTGAACTTGAATTTGGACTAGAATCATTGCTCCTAATTTTCGACTTCTTCCCTGGCACCATTAACAATGGAGTTTTTATTTGAGAAAGCAATACGATTTGATTTTGGCATTTGATGATTAAGTCCCATCTATGACCTATCATCCATGTGTACCACTCAAAAAATGACATGTTTTTAAAAGAGACCCATTGACATTATCCCGCGTCATATCAAATTATCCCAATTTCATACGAACTCTTTTTCAAACAGTTTTTTGGAAAACTAATTTTTTATGAAAGAAAGAACAACCGCTCCTTCCTCCCATGGATCTATTTTAGGGGTGGGGGAAGTAGATATAGACACTTTAACTTAAAATTTCATAAGAACTTTGCTTCAAACAATTTTCTAGAAAGTGGAAATTTTCTCAAATAAAGAGTGACCTCGCCTTCCTCAAGTTGTTCTATTTTTGGGGGATGAAAGTAGATGTTGAGGAGAAAGAGTAGTCATTCCTTCCTCAAGGATTTCCCTTTTATGGGTGGGGAAAAAATTTCATAGGAAATTTTCTTCAAATAATTTTATGGAAAGTGGAAATTTTCTAAGAGAAGGAGCAACCGCTCCTTCCTAAAATTGTTCTATTTTGGGTGGTGAAATTAGATGCCGAGGAGAAAGAGTAGACATTAATCCCCCAAGTATGTCGATTATAGAATATTGGTAATTCAGAAGATCATATATTATTTAGGTGAAGGTGGAAATCATGCAAATAATGTCCACACCTATGAGGGGACTGGAGGGAGAAAGAGCGTTTGATCCTTATATGTATGGACCCTTTGAGAAAATATTATTATCTCAGAAATAACAATATATCCTTTCTTTAGGGTCTCCATTTTGGTTTTGGGGAAAGTATATGGTAAGAAAAAAGAGCGGTCACCCTTTCACCAATTAGGTCAATTTGGAGTTCTAGGAATTCAACAGTTCGTATATGATTTAGGTGAATGTGAGAATAATTTCAAGAGAATCTACACCTTCGAGGAATATTGTAATTGGATGAATAAAGAGTTCTCTTCCTTTGCTGATACCATTGAATATACTTTATAATTCATAGGAATAAAAAAAAAATATGATATACACAATTCTAATGTATTACCATTATAAATATTTCCAAGATTTATTTTCCAAGAGGCCACCTTAGGAAGGAACAGTTGCTCCTTCCTCAAAGAGGCATGTCTTGGGGTTTGTGGACGATGTGTTCCTTATACGATTAGGAAATATTTACTCATTCAATTTAACGCTTTTAGATGAAAATCCATATATGTATGGACCCTTTGAGAAAAGTATTTTTCTCAGCAAAAGAACAAGGCTCTCCTTCCTCTAGTGGTTCAATTTTGGAGGTGAGGAATGTAATAGATCATATATGATTTCAATGAAGTAATCAATTTCTTAAATCACATCCACTCCATCAAGACATATTTGTGTTAGAATGATAAAAGATTTCCATCCTTTCTTGATACCAAATAATATAATTCATAAGTCAAATATGTAAAGAAAATTGATATATTATATTTAAATCTTACTCCTCAAATAATTAGTCACTCATCCAATCTAGCCCTTTTCAATTGATGTCCTTATATGTATGTAGCCTTGGAGAAAAATAATATTTGCTTGTTTTCATGTCACTATTTACTAACCCCTTTACTTTTCCATTATACAAAAGCTTCATTATGAGTCCCTGAGGATGGGTGGAGTGTCCACTGAAATTGTTGGGTTAGAAAACATCCACACAGTGCACCCCAAAGCCTTGATACAAAATAATTTGATCCCTTCATGAAGGAACAATCTCTCTTTCTTCATCGAAAAAAAATAGCAGAGGAAAAGTTCAAGAAAGAGTGTCCATTCTTTCCTACTCCATTCCAATTGAGTTCATTTATTCTCCTTTGGTATTCTGGTGGATGAAGTGGTGTTTTCTTGTATGGCATGTTGTCCTATATTAAGTAGTGGAGGTTGTGTTGTATGGAAAATTAAAAGATTCATATATTTTAATACATGATCATTGTTGTCTGTTGAAAACAATTTCAACAATAATCGATCTAAATCTACTTTGAAAGTATTAAGTCAAAATCACAATAGCATGTTTGTAGGAGAGAAAATTAATTTGTCACATCAATGTTCTTTAAAGCCGAATTATGTTGCTCGGGGAATAGTATCAAGTGTTTTTAAAGGAGACATTGTACAATTCAAACCACTAGATGTTAGTGAATTTGGTATTTTAGTTCATAAAGTCTTTCACAATTGTAAGGATTGTGGTGTATTTGAAGGCTCTCTTGTAATATGGTCTGCAAACTATTTGCTTGACCTCAAGGATATTCCTTTGGATGTTATACTAAAAAATAACACAAAAGAAGACATGGTGAACATTTGGAAGATTTTTGAAGAATGTACTTTACAGTTGGTCTTTCCAAGTAATCCCCATTGTGAATATACATATGTCAAATTTAATACAACAATTCCATACAATTTATTAAATCAACAAGATGGAAGTAATTTTTTTGAAAGGAATTCAAGTTCAATTCCTTACTGGATTGGAATTGATCAAGTTGCATTCCTTTCAAAAATTGGTACTGAACATTGTTTCTCAATTCTTTGTATATAAAAAATTCACTTCAATCGATAGTTGAATGTGTGAATAAATTTCATAGTATGAATGGAAATTGAAGAAGACAATATGTTATAAATTTTATGTCATTAAATGCTCCTGATGCAAAAGAAGGAGACAAGAAAAAATAAGTATATTTACAATGATACTAGACACAATAGACGTCTATCAAAATGCATGGTATAAATTCCATGGGATAAAAAGGAGCACTTTCTACAAGTATAAAAGTATGTTCTTGAATGGTGATGTGAGAGCTTTGCATGGTAATAGTGGATTGGAAAAATATAGGGAAAAAACTATTGCACTGTTAGCTACTATTAATAAAATTGCAAAAGAGATTTAAGTCAAATATCCACATTTTACATGATTAAATAGTGAAGATGGAATAATGACAACTTTGAATTTATTTCCATCTAATATGTCCCATGGTTTGCTGTGAAAAATGAAAAATAAAGAAATCAAAATTATTGGTTTTCCTCCAGTATCACAATTCTCCTTTTGCAAGGTGATGATAATATTTTCGAGATGTTAAAATTTATAAAGAAATCTCCTTTGCAAGGTGTAATGAGTGCATTACAATAAATGATAGGATAAATGGGACCATTGATCAAACTGAGGTGGAAAGGTTGCGAGGACATCAAGAAAATCATTATAAATATATCGCAAGTTGTTCCTAAGTGTATTATTCTCATCGATTAACTTCACAAAAAAACCCCAAGACTTATCTAAGTATTGTTCATGACAAAATGGATAAGTCAAAGAATTCCTTTCCAAGGATGGGAAAGAAGGAATTTTTTTAGTAATGTTATGAATATTCCCATATCATTGACTCGAATGTTGACTCATGGGAACAAGACTAGGGAATTTGGCCATTTCATCCTCTCATTTTAGAGATGGGATCAAATTTTATCCTCTAATTTTTAGAGATGACATCCATGGCTAAATTATTAAGGAGTATTGAAGAACCAATGGGTTATAAATATGGTCATTTTCTATACAAAAGTAGAACATCTAAGCACCAATTACATGATGCTCTATTGCAATCATATTCATATGAAAAGTGTGTGATATACAAACAAGATGTGATGCAACATGATGTATTGTGTGTTGGTGATATATATCAATGCATGCCAAATAAAAAACTACCACACATATTGTTGTCGGAAATGGATAATTGTTTTGATGATAACAAAAAATGCTTTGTCTTTGCATTTTTATCTCTTTTAACAACAAAGAGCGTTCAATATTTTTTAAGTTGGATTCCTCCTGGTTGGACACACCCATGAAAACATAGATGGAACTTACGAAAGGTTATCAACAAAGCTAATGTGCAAGGATATATTTTCACTATCAAATATTATGGATACATATAGGAAGTGTGAAGATAAAAATTTCTATGTCCCTTATCTAATTGATGAATTTTATGATTTTAAGAGTTTTGTGAAACCCCACCTTTTGGACAGAAATTCCACGATCATCGCTATCAAAAAATTCCAGTTTTTTAGATTTCAGCTCAGAGATAACATTCTAGTCATGTAATGGAGGGAGTCACTTCGGGATGAAGATTGGCTATCTCCTATTCATATATGGTGGTCATTTCTAGATGGTAGTGTATACTTTCCGGTGGGGTGTCCTAGGTTATTAAATTTGTAATAAAAAATACATTCAAACATGGACGTAATAAAAAAAGAAATAGAAACATATATTTCATTCTAGAATTGAGGGATTGAGAAGGGAGGTGAACAATTTTGGCATCCCAAGTTAAATTATTTTGAGTCTATTTATAAAGCTTTGGACAGTGCCTTCGAGAGTGTTGATAAGTCAACAACTAACTTTTGTTCATAGACAATCCAGGATATACATAATAGTGAGACTACAAGAATTGAACATGAAATTATGGATTCCTACTTGAAGGAAAATGTTCCTACAATTGAGGATTGCTATGTTGTACTTGTATGAAACAATCCTAGAGATGAATTCATTCTAAGAGTGGATGTTGTAAAGGGACAAATGGTCATTGTGCAATCACAGAGCCGAATTGTGCAATATGGTTGGGTAGGGAGATTAGTGATATTTACCAGGATTCAAATGCTAGTACTCTTGGGTCTTATAAAGTAGAGGTGCAATGGTGGAAGCCAACATGAGCATCAAAGGATATCAAGGTCTTTTACAGAAGCTAATTAATTTGAAAGCAACAATGGGTCAATGGTGCAAAAGAAAATATCATGATCGATGTAAATAACATCATATGGGCATGGCCTCCGAGGCTAGGATGGACATGATAAAGAATAAGAATAAGCGAAAAGGGCCTTGTAGCAGTTAAGCCACATTGAGAGTAGATGGGGAATAATGTGGAGAGATGGATGTATGTTCCTATGGATATAGTTTGATGGGTTCTTATCCCAACAAATTTTTATTTTGTACAATGGAGTCTTTATTTTTGTTTCCTAAAGTCATGGAGATAGCTAAATATATATCGATTGAAAGGATTGACCGATATTTTTTGTATACTACACTATCTCGCTAGTATAGTGTACACAGAACCATTTTACTATGATATTTATATTTTCCATATTAAACATTATGCTTTGAAAGGATCGAATGATCCTTCTTTTCTTATAGATTTGATTTATATTAACTTGAATTAGACAATAATAACTTCTAATTTTTTCTCGTTGATAATGTCATGGAGATTGTTTTGACAACACTTCTTTATAGTGATGTTAACGTCTAGTTTATACCTTGCAAGCATTAGACATATATATTTATGTCATGGATCATCGATCATGTACAATAAGAAGTAGAGTTACATAACAAGTGTATTGTATATATAATTGTGCAATTTGATTGATTATTTATGTCAATGATTAAATATGGTAAATGTAGTGATGAAATCCTTCTATTTGTGTACCAAGTAGCATTCAAATTTGAACTCACTGAAACTCTTCCATAGAGTCCTAACATCTCCTAGAAGTGCAAGGGTGAAATTTCCCTTGTAAAAAAAATTAAAATTATATTTTTACCCTGCCAATTAAAAATGTCATAGAAAATAGAAACATATCAAAGGAAGGGAAACTTTTTTAATTACATGTCAATATGTATTTCAATTTACAATACACGTTTCTAATAAAATCATCCTTCTTGGAGAGTGATTCCTGGACTTCTTCAAATGGCGGTCCTTCAATCAAAGGAGCCACTCTGGTACTGAACAACATTGGATTAACACTTCTGGTGCTGAACAACATCAATATTTAGCTTCTATTCAATTGGTTTAGAAATAAAAAACTAGATGCTAATCAGAGATTAAAGAATGCCATCCCACCTAGTCCGACAATTGATATTCGTCTTTAGAATATTCATTCCAAAGGATTCCAATCTATCTACGAAACCACTGTATCCATATTCAACAAGAGACCAAAATATCGGAGAGAGTGAGTGGAGAATCAATGAGCTTAATAAATGAGGATGAAGCATGAGAAATGGACCTATAAAAGGGAACAACTTAGTTTAGGACTACATGGAATCACTTTATCAATATCCAACATGATGTAGCAGTGGAAAAAAAGGGCTTGACAAACTGAGATGTGGTAGGAATCCTAGAGGTAGTCCATGGTCTCAAAAAATCAATATTTCCCAAAATGTTTAGGTATTGTGGGTCTTGGTATTCCTGCTGAGGATGGTGTATCAAAATGTTCAGCTACCACGAATGGGGATTGTGAGCGATCAATGGGGTGCTCTACAAGGAATTATCCAACATCTCATATCACAAAAAAGGAAAACACACAGGGGTGGGTGGAACTATCTACATGGCTTCAACAAGAAGATGCACAGGAAAAATGACCGTGGGTAACAAGGGATGTTACGTATCCTTTTTATAGGTGGGGAAATTGTGATGGGGTGGCATTACACATGAAAAGGATCAGTTTTGAAATGATATGTTGGGGGTCCAAGTATGGGATAGAGATATTCATGATGGCCCTCACACAAGTTGGAGATGATGGTTTAAAGAATCAAACATGCGATAAGTGAATAACAATGAAGGATCCATCATGTGGGTGGGGCAACTAGGTTGTGGTATAGATGGGATGGTTGATATTTCCAATATGTCATATGGACTAAGATGAAATATCTGCGACTTCATACAAATGATATGATTGATGTATTTTTGGAATCCAGGTGTTTCTATCAAGTTGATGTTTTATAAATTTTAATTCGATGTGTTTCCATTTTTTTGTTTCTGATTTTTGGAATGCATGTGTTTTTATTTTGATGTTTCTAATTTTTTGATTTGATGTGGTTTTTCTTATGTTTTATTTTTTGAATCCATGTAAGTTTAATTTTAAAAACCATGTGTTGCTAATTTTTATTTTGAGGTTTCTAAATTTTTTATAATACATTTTTTTTAATGTTTTAGCTTTAGAATCCATGTGTTTTTTTATTTTAGAATCCATATGATTTTAATTCTTTGAATCCCCGTGTTTCTTTGTTTTCAATTTTGTTGCATTTGGTTATTCGACTCCCCTCACTCCTGGTCTTATGGAACCTTGTGGTAGATAGTCCTTCCCTTCAAAAAATGGTTTGAATTGTGCAACCAAGGTTGCTATGGAAGAAACCAAGTCCCACCCTTTAAGGAATAGACCAAATCGCACAACCAAGGATGCTATGGAAGTAGGAAATTCTGGCCCTACAAGGACTGGTTTGAATCGCCCAATCAAGGTTTCTATGGAAGCAACCAAGTCTCACCCTTCAAGGAATAGTTAGAATTGTATAGCCAAGGTTGATATGGAAGCAACAAAGTCTCTCCCTACAAGGACTGGTTCAAATCGCATAGCTAGGGTTGCTATTAAGCAACAAAGCCCCTCCCTTCAACATCTGTTTCAAATCGTGTAGCCAAGATGCTATGGAAGCAACATATTTCTACAACATTAATGTCTCAGATGAGGAGAAATAGGCTATGGACATGTTGTAAGGGGATGTGAATCTCATTAGGTCCTACTAGAAAGATGAATAGGTCGAGATGAATATTCAAGCGATAATTCCATACTTGGGTTGCACTAGTACCGAAAAATATCAATTTAATAGGACGCTCAAGTTCTATTCACATACTAAATCTATGTTAGATGTGGGTATGTGGCTAAAGGATGAATAATTCCACCAACTGAAGTGACGAATGGAGATGTTAGAGGAGTAGAATGCCTACCTCCTTAAAGTTGTTAGATGTATGGCTGAGAAAATGGGGGGATTGTTCAAACACCTGGTTGGTTGACTTGGGGATCCTTATTAGGTTTTGCAACATCGATACTAGTGTTGATTTGGTTTTTTATGTTTTAGTGATTGGATATTTTAGTTTCTTTTTTCACATATAAATATGGTTTTTATGTATCCGTTTCTGGATATTTTAAAAAGTTTTCTAGTGTATTAATATATTTACTCCCAATTTAAAAAAATTGTGTGTGGAATATATGAATATATAAAATAAATTATGTTTGGATTAAGTGAACTGTTGTGTTGAATAGATAAAAAAAAATAGTCGATTAAATTAAGTGTTATGTGTGGAATATATGAAGTGTTGAGTTTTATTTTATACATTTTTTATTCCTATTCAAACTCCCTATTCTATCGTTTTCCTATATAATATTAATGTAGGGTTTGGCAATACAAGTTATTTTTTATCAATGGTAACATGCTACCAAGGAATCCTTAGTTTTTTTCTAGGATGCACATTGTTATAGACACTGTTAAGTATAATATGGACATTGAATATTATAAACATTGGATTAATCAGACTTAAAGATCACAACATTGGAAAAGAAAAATTCACTTTTTGAATAGAAATTGACACCTTTTGAATTGCAATTCACACTTTTTGAATTGAATTCACACTTTCTGAATAAAAAGTGCACTTTTAGGGTTCAGAAGTAGTAAACAAGCACACTATTCGAATAGAAAAACACACATTTCAAACTCAATATTTCCACTTTTAGAACCTATTTTCACAATTTATAAAGGTTGATATTGACACTTTGAAAGGACAAATTCACACTTTTTTATCTCCATATTTTTACTAAAAAGTACAAGTTTAATGAAATAGGCGTTCATTCCTCTCATATTCAATATTTCTAGCTTGTTAGTCTAAGTATAATATAGGCTTTACAGCTCACTATAGAGTTTGTTTCTCTATTTTCCTTCTATTCCATCTTCTAATCCTCCATTCGACTTCTCCCTCTATTCTCCATCCTATGATTGGTTTATTCTTCTTCTTCTTTCTCCATTGTTGTCTTCTTCTTCTCTTCCTTCTCTCTTCTTTGTATCCTTTGTATTCTCTATGCCTTGACTTGATGTATTCTCTTTCTCTATCTCCCTCTGTCTTAGTCCCGAGACTTATTTTCTCTTCTAGAGGCTTGTTCTCTTTCAAGAAACTTCCTTCTCCCTCTAGAAACTTCCTCCCCTTCCTCTATACTTCCTCTTGAATATTCTCTATTGCTTCTCCTCTCTATAAGCTTCCCTTTCTTTCACCTTCTCAAGTCGGGTTCATTAGATTCTTGCCCTTCATGCAATAAAAGTATGCCTC
Organism: Pseudotsuga menziesii; assembly: GCA_001517045.1. Classification (NCBI taxonomy): domain Eukaryota; kingdom Viridiplantae; phylum Streptophyta; class Pinopsida; order Pinales; family Pinaceae; genus Pseudotsuga; species Pseudotsuga menziesii. Next base: position 170,706 of record LPNX010496920.1, on the reverse strand, counting down.
CCTGGTGTGATATTAAAAAATAACAGGCTCAAACATACATATTATGACCTCTGAGATCTCATGTAAATACTTGTACAATCTACATTTACTCATCATTGATTCATATAAGCCATCAGGTACTCTATGCTATTGAGACATTTTTTGCATCGACATTCTAAGATTTAATGGGAACCTTAATTTCATTGCAATCCAATCCATCGACTTCAATAAATCACCTTTCCATTCATTATAATCCTTCCTATAATATATTCAAGCTTTTAGATATGATCCATTAGATCCAATACATTCCTTCATACATTAATTCTGATAATTCGCTTCCGATGCAACATCTTCGACATCACATTCCCGATACTTCCATTGGATGGTTGAGATTGCACCTGAAACTCCTGCACCAAGCTTGTATATGATTGTGAGGGCACCCAAAAAATATACTTAGTTCCTTTTCGCGGATGCTCCTCCATTAGTGTTGATGGTTACTCCACTATGTGGACAATGCATCTCTATTTGTAATGCACACTACTATGTTTTATGCAAAATAATAATTTCAAATTTTAAAAGATATTAAAAATGGTAATTTACTATATATTGTTTATGGTATAGGTATGTGTATGTGTGCCTAATAAATTTTGCATGTGAATTAGAGAAAACGATGATGACTAAAAACAATAATAGTTGGATATGTACAACTTCATACATGAGTGGGAGGCTAGAGAGAGGGAAAGCAATATGTACCCTTATCCTATTAAAACATAGACTTGGATGATTATGAGGTATGTTGTCTTCCTTAAGTTTTATGAGCTACATATTTCAAGGGGAGCTGACACTCATTGATGCAGTTCATCCATCATTGAGATCATGTTAGGTAGGCATTCAAGGGCAATCCTGATTTGTGGTGCCAACACATAAAGGACGAAATTTATTTTATTTGTGGGTTGTATAGGAGAGGAGAGGATTTTCCCAAGTTCCCCAATTAGTTTCCTAGCATCGTGGAAGAGATTCGATTGACATTTGTGTAGAGATATGTTTGTGTGCTCATCATTAATCCTATTGCTTTCCAAGTTATTGGTGCCCAATTGTGTTTATTGTTGGTTGTGGAGCCTAATATTCATGATTCAAAGATGTTATTTCAGCCGTGTATGGATCCCAACACTTNTTTCCCCCCCCCTATAGTCATCAGGGGGGTCCAGGGGAGCAATGACTATTTTGGGTATCCCCCCCCCCCCCTAGCGGGGGTTCGAGGGTAGCGCCCCTGTAGCAAAAATTTAGGAAAAATGCCTTGTAAAATGTTGTAATTTCAGATTCAGTGACTTGGTCAATAATGGGTGATTTACGTGCCCATGGTTTTGGGTATCCCATGGTATTCCCTTTATAAAGGGAAGGCATTGTCATATAGATGCGTATTGTATTGTAGCATTGTAAAAGCGATCTCTGTGATTGTGAGGGAGAGACCGTGAGAGAGTGAAGAGGAAGTGTAGCGGGGTTGCTGCAGGTTGTATCTGTTTATTTTGTTGGACATAATAAAAATAAATAAATGACAATTTATGTGTGCACGTAACCCATCTTAAGTGAACCATGTTATATTTGTGTCTCTTTTGTAATGTATTCTAATATTTGCATCTTGTTTATTGTTTATTGTTACATCTCTGCGATTTTGCTTTTCTAATACTTACATAAATTCAATGAAAAAGGTTAGATGCATGTCACTAGTCATAATATAGCACATTATAAATCTGATGGGAAACACATTACTTTCCCTATGAAGCAATTTATAGTATGTAGATAGTGTAACTAAGAGGCCGATACTCTTATCTATTTTTTGTTATAATTAAATAAATGGAGTTTAACAAAACCCAACTCTATCCACTCTGTCTTCTTTGTAGTTAAAGCAAAAATGTGTATGTCGTAAATGATGCAAGTGTATATTCTCATGACAATGTCATTTATCTATTATTTTTATTTTAAAACTTAAATCTTAATGTTCCTAATAAATTACTCTTTCAATTATTTTTGTAATTAAAAGAAAAGTGAGAATCTACAAAACTTGACTCCATAGGATGATGCACATAACTCTTTGTAATTCATATCTATGTGAACATATAAAATATTCCTTAAAAGACAGCATGCTATTCATATTTGTGTGAATATATAAATATATTTTAAAAAATGACATGTAATTCATAATTGTGTGAATATATAAAATATATTTTAAGAGATGAGAGCATAAGATACGGTTGTAAATTTTTAATTTATATATATATATATATATATATATATATATTTTGTAATTCATAGTGGTGTATATATAAAATATATTTTAGGAAATGAGATAATAAGTTGTGGTTGTAAATTCTTATCAGTTTTTGTCTAGTAATTAATTTTTATCTATTTGTGGGTTTTAAGAATTAATTTATATGAGAGATATTCAAATTTATATAGTTTTTTTTAGAGTTAGAGTTTAGAAATATAGTTGATTTTTACTATGTGGTATATTGACGACTTTTAACAAGTAGTTTAAGTGTGTTTCTTCAATATTGATTGATTTGCATAGACTTTTAACAACTAGCAATTGTTCCAAAAATGTGCAATAATACGTCGATAGGTTATATCTCCAACTTAAAAAACAATTTTAATTGACCAATAGGAAACACTTTATATTAAATCTTAAAAATGGTTAAAGTTATTTTAATTTAAAAAAAGCAAAAACAAAAAAAAAACAAAAACAAATTTTTTTTTAGAAAACTTTGACTATAGATTAGTAATCTATATTCCTACTTTAACAATTTTTTTTTATAAAAAATACAAATTACTACAAGTGAAAAAGTTTGACTATAGATCAGTAATATGTATTCCTACTTTAGCAAGTTTGAATAGTCTCCTCGTAAATGAGATTCATTCTACAAATGAACGATATGGATTATTTAAGGCCTCTAAGTCCCGTCTACATTAAGAATGTTCCATATTCTTTGCCAACAGATGTATATCGTATAAATATGAGATTTCATGAGGTCGAAAATGATTTTTTTTGGGTCATAGAAGATGGGCATCTCCAGTGGATATTGAGGAGGTTTGTTTTTACACCAGTATTATGCAATCAAGGTATGATTGATGTTGATTTATTGTCATAACATTATGAGCATAGAATGCAGTAGGATGGAAAGGTCATCTTCTAAAGGGGATTTTGTTATCGAAATGTTGTAGATTAATATTTTTGCAATAATAGACTCAAAGGACTAATAGATGAAGAAAAAGGACTAAAAAGATATGTACATTAAGATTTTTACCCTCTTTATTAGATCTGTGCATGTAGTAATAGATGAATAAAAACATAAATGGGAAGAAGTATTCATTACAATTGACAAAATAAAAAAGTGGCAATGAGAAAACAAATTTAGTGTTGTATAATTTAAGTTTAAATAAGAACAGATAAATGACCCCTCAAGCATTTCTTACAAGTGAAAAAAAAATATTAGCAATGAGAAAACACATTCAATGTTGTATAATTCAAATTTAAATAAAAATAGATAAATGCCCGCTGAAGCATGCATTACAATTGACAAGTAAACTTGTGTTAGCTAAGTTAAAAATCCCAATAGGAATGATATCTCTTCAATAATGCATTTGTCACAACAATGTACAATTAAAGGTGAAGAATAATAATGAAAGGAAAAAAAATTCATCCACCCAAAAGGGACTATTAAAGGGATGACTGTAGATATTTGACCTAGACTTCAGTTGTTGTATGTGCAACTGAGTGGAGAAATTTCACTCCTTTACTAATGAGTTGCTACACCTGCAACACAACTCCTATGAAAACGTCAAAATGATATGCATACAGGTTGGTAGGTGTGATAAGTGCTACAGAGTTGTAATGAGGCACTGAGTACTTCATAAATACTACATTCAATTTGCTTTCTGTTGAACTATGATGGAGTGCTACCATCAGTATTGTACATTCTGTACACATAAAAAAATGGAGAGACATATTCGTATCATATACTGAAATCCATACCGAAATCAAAATACCACTTTAATATTTCCTTTGTTTTTCCCAGCATGGATTCTCCATCTTTAGATTTATCTAGAGGGTTTTATAAGAATTGGATAGTAATAAAAAATCAAAATCAAAGGATGACAGAACTTACTTGAGCTCTGTTTCATAGTAGGCTAGAAGCATTGCAGTGGAACCCACTAATTGATAGTTGCTCCTTGAGGTGAGTTGGATAGAAAGGTATCCAGAAAGAGTATTTGTGGTGAGATACAAAGTCTTTGGCATCAATCCAAACCTGTAATGTACTTGCAAATACAGGTGACAAAACGAAAGTAAATGATGATTAAATAGAGAAATAGTAATTATAACGAGGGGTAACATAATCGTTAGCATTGTACATATGTGAAGAAGACAAAAGATAGAAGTAGAGAACCCACCTCAATTAACCAATTCATGAGGACTGCTCTCATTTATCCATTGATCTCTTGTTGTATGGGAATATTTGTCTCAATTCGTATGTCCAAAAGTCAAGAGCCCTTGTAAATGCAACATATATAGGAAGATACAATGAACAAAAGAATAGTACAAAATGAAACGAAGCATGCATAAGAGAACAACTAATGATGATATATAATAATAGCATAATTTCACGAGTTAAGTTGATAGCAACTATAACATGAAGGGCCACAATATTGATTTGAAAGCAGCGAACGCGAATAAAACAATAATGTGACTTGTATTTCCAATTGCATGTCTAGGTAATCCTTAAAAAACTTGGACGAAGAAAAAATAATAAATACACATTTCATGTAAAAATATTGACAATAAAATGAAAATACGAATATGAAGGTGAACATGATTTTAAGTAGGTATTTACTTATCTAATGTAATATAATGTAGTCTGCAAATAAGCATATTCTGCAGTGGTAAAATTGAATTACACCCATAGACAATTCAAAGAGTAATAAAAACGTGTTTTTTTAAATGTAAACCATAGAGTGAGGAGCAAAATCCATATTAGTAGACACATTTAATTTGTACAATGTCTATACAGATACATATGTGGGGTATAAAGAAGTGCATGAAACACATGTAGGGAAAAAGTGGGTGTAAGAAGAGGCAAAAGGGAAAAAGACAAAAGTATGAGTAATCAATCATATATGTAGGTGGGGGAATGAAAGTGACAACACCATTTGCAATTTATTTGTGAAGCAAGATTGGGTTCCGAATGATCAAGTCTTGACGGGTCATGTGCTGAGTATCCCTCTCATGCATATGGATCATGCGTGGAAAGAAGTCTTTCAGGTCTGATAGAAGTGTGATAGTCGGGTGGATGTAATTAAACGGGAGGGTGGAAGTTGATTGGAAGAGTGGTTGTATTTGTTGAAGTGCTTCTTGTTGTTCATTGAGATGTTGGTAGAATTTGGCAAGGATTTTGAGATATTCAATATCCATCTTTTTTGTTGTAGGGATATAAGTGAAAGACAACAAAACATTATCATATTTACATATTAAAAGCATATACATGAAATAAACATAAAGGAGAATGTGTGAAATGGAAGTTGTTTGATATTTTGTGTGTTGTTGAGTGAATATGAAAGACATTCGTTGAAGCATCTGTGTGTTTTCCTATATTTATGTAAAAATAAATGAAAACAAATGTGTAGGAAAGTCTGCTTTATTTAAAGTAAAAAGAACACAAACACGAGTAGTAAGTTGTACTTGCATGTGTGAAAGATACTATATTTATGTGTTTGCAAGGGCTGAAATTTCACAAGGCAGTATAGTAACCATGCACACAAGTATTGGTTCAATGTCAAAAGTGCGATTTAGGTCAATAGTAGGTTCTAGGAGATATAAATATCTTAGATATGTTGATTATCACTTTTGTAATTAGGTAATTAGAAGGAGGGATAAATATATGTTGATGTTGTTAAGTGGGTTGTCATTTTTTGGTTCGTGTTGAATTGTCTTTTGTGAAAGGGGGGGGGGAGGAGGGGGGTTACAAGCAATGGAAATGTGATTTTGTATTTAAATAATGAGAGTGGGAAAAAACTATATATTAAACAGAATAATATAACCATGTTGTGTTGCATGTATAAGGGAGATAAGGAGAAGAAATGCATGGGTATAAAAAGATATAAGTAAAAGAGTTTAGGTTTGTTTATGCACTTGACTTGCAATAGATTTGGATGCAATTAAAATTTCCTCTTTATTTCAGCGTTGGAAGCAAGCTCTATCTTGCATATGTGCATATCGAGAAAAATAGAATGTTGGAGTTATGCGTAGGTCAACAAGATGCCTGACTCTAGAAACAACTGTAAATGTAAGGAATTTGCGATCAATGTTTCCAATGTCAATTGTTTCCTTTTGTAAGGTAATTCCTTGTGCTTTATGGATTGTTAATCCCCAAGCCATACAAAGTGGGTTTTTTTCTGCGTGATCCCCTTGTTACAGGTAAGATTAGCACAAAGTTTTGGTTGGCATTATCCCATGGTGGGCCCTTGTAGTGGATAAAATTAACAACAACAAACAAAGGAAGGTTGGGTGGAGTAGTAGAAGTGTTGTAGAGGATTGCAACAACTTGGCCAAGAGCTCCATTAATAAGTCCTTCCTCAACCCAAAGGTTTGTGGTAAGCATAACGTGTTGGTCAATGGAAAGTAGAACAGTTAGAGATAGTTGTTCAGCTTTTGTTGCTAATGTTGATGGTTTCTTCCTTATTTCTGATAAACACCATGCAATTGGGGAATTCAGGTGTTTCAACATTTGTTTGTTATGAAAGGAAACATAATTGTTAGTTGAGAACAAGTGGGTGTAATGTTCAAATGTTTGGTTCTCATCTTGGGAAAGAGAAGAAGATGTCCTTGACATGAGAAGGTTCTAGCAACAATAGTTGGTGTTGCATTTCGGAGGTTGAGAAGGAGGCCACAGAATGCAACTTGAGAAGGGTTATTGCCTTGTTTACAGAAAAATGTGGAGGGTTAAAAATGTGTTGAATCTACTCTAGAGGGTGTTTCCATGCGATTCCCCTACATAAATGGGGATATATTTGGTAGGGGGAAGTTGGCCTAGGTCACCGATGAGGATTATAGAGAAATCACCAAAAGGACAAGTTCGACGGAATGCAAATGCTTCTCAAAGAAGAGCATCAATGCTGGTTAAAATTTTTGTCTTGATGAAACTCATTTCATCAATAAGGATGTAATGTATCGAGCGAATACATTCTTGGAGGTTAGCAAGGGCTTGGCCCTCAAGCGGTTGAAGTGTGGTTATTGGGATGCGAAGGCCAAAATGTATTGTAAGTGAATTTATGTTAAAGGTTGTGACACTTTTTGGAGCAAGTAGGAGAAGGGGAGAAGAAGTATTTCCAGATGTGGAAAAGTGCAAATTGCAAGCAACTAATCAAATAAGATTCCCCTGTGCCTGCAATTCCTTGGATGACTATTTTCAAGGGGTTGGTGTTTGTGTGTTGTCTATAATGGGACATAATAATATCAAAGGCAGTGTGTTGAGTTGGAGATAAGAAGTTAGGAGAAATGAATGTTGAACAATGGTGAATAGGTACTTGGTTTGAAGAGAGTTTCACATCAATGAATGAGATGTGTGATTCTTGCAAGTGTAAAGGGATATGCGTTTTGGCTTAATAATGGTTGGTCTCAAAGTCACGATGACCAAGCATGTCAAGTTCATCAACTTGGATGTTGTTTCCAGGGTGTAGGTGAGAGAGGATATCCCATTCGGAAATGTCCATGGGGTAGGTCCCATGAGATTCATGAGGGGGATAGGTGTCAGAGTCAGTATATGGGGGGGGGTGCAGTGTGGTGTTCAAAATTCCAGGCAGTGTAATTGCAATGGAAATAATCCCAAGATGAGACTATTTCCAAGTCTGTGCATCCAATGTCATGTGGTAATGCATGAAAAGGTTTGTAGAGGAGGATTTTGTACTTCCCACTTTTAGGAAAATTTTTCAAAATGACCAATTCTTCAATTCTTTCACAATGTATTCAAATTCATCTTCTTACAACTCTAGTTATATGGATTCAATTGATTCCAAAATTCCTCCAATTACTTTCAAACTTGGTGAGGAAGGTCCTGAGGGGTTATGGGACATATTAGCACATATATCATACATTAAATAAACTGATATACCCAACCATGTTCTGCAATTTGTAAGGGAATAATTTTCGGGACAAGACTAGTCAATTTGGGAGGTGGAAATCCCCCCTGGGTCCTGGAACAAATCTCTTCACAACACTGTACAAACTTCACTAATGGTGGGTATGATAATTGGATCTGTTAAAAAAATTAATTAAATTATATTTGAATCATCATATGTGGTTGTGGGGTCGACTAGGTATCCAAGACAACTCCATGAATTTACTAGTAGTTTTGAGGTTCAAACCCCCAATGGTAGATGACTCCAAATAGCTCCAAACGCTCTCGAATTGTACCAGAATGTGTATGAGTGATATAATATATTAATTATAATGTTCAGGTATGTATTATTTCCTTCCAATTACTTCTAAAAGTCTATATCAAATTCTGAATAAGACAGATGCTTTAACTAGTAATTTTGGGGTTCAAATCCGCCCCAGGGTGAATGATAGAAATGGATTACCAAGTGTGCTGAAACCCAATATAATTATAAAATTGAAGTAGGGGATATGTATAATAAATTATAAGATACTCATATACATAACCAATTGAACTCCCATGGCTGTTATCAGTTCCTTCAATCAGATATAAAAAACTAGTTTTGGACCCTTGGGGAAACGAGATGTAGTTTGCTCCAAATGATATGAAATTCGACCCAATGGCCAAAAATTCTCAGTTACTGAACATGAAAACCATAGTATACATTAATTAAAGTTCATTCATTCATAAATCATCAATGGTTCACACATATATTCGATTCCATCAAGATTGCAAGAGTTTACAACAAGGTATTGGGGAAATGGCACTATTTCTTCAATATTGGACAATAATACATGATATATCTTGTAATTTATACCTGAGATATTTATGAACTTTAAATAAAGATAATTTAAATCAGCATAAAAAATACTGGATCAATAGAAGCCCCCTCAAAGAGATAAATAGCTCACCAAGTGCGCCTCACTCCATAGAGCTGAAAGATGGTGAGAAAATGTGAGATGAATGGAAGAACATGCTGATATTGATATGTCCATGAGATTAATGTATATTGCACTTTTAAATTATGAATCCATTGAAGCTCCTTGAAATACCTGAGTGTCCTCTCCAAATCACCAATTAGGATGGGAATCTTTCACCCTTGAAATTGGCTAAGGCAAGGAACTAGTCATCCACTAGCTCTCTCTTCACAAACCCAAATTCATCAAATGATAAAAAAAATTATTCTCATGGATGATCCATGTATTTTATAAACATTATTAGTATTCCAAGGTTCCAAATCCATCCATAAACCAAATCCAAGTCGAATTGGTGTGGTTTCTCATGCTATGCCATGTGGCCTCTCTCTTTACCTTCCCTCTTCTCCCAAATTCGAGTAGGATCCTCTTGGCCTTCTCCAACTCCAAAATTCGAACTCTAAGATGCTATATTCAGTCCTGAAATTTCTGTATGTCATTATGTGATCCTTAATATCTTACTTGTGTCATAACTATCATAGAATCTCCATTATTGGTGTCATAAATGTCATAAATGTAAGGGGAATCTAGCCAAGTGTCCATGAAACTCCCATTTGGCTCTTCCTCTCCCATGTAAGTTACAATTCATCCAAAATTATACCTATGAAGTATATGGAAAATTATATTAACCTTATAATCCTTCCAAAAACATTAGGCTTCCCATATATTCAATATTACAAGAGGAGGATGCCACGCGGCACCAATTTTCTAGATTGTGTGGGCCCCATAGTCTCCATGTGTCTCCATTCTCCATTGACAATTCAATTTTCTCTTGTATTTATTTAATAAGATACATTATTAAATATTTATCCTCTTCTAATGTCTAAACATAGTTTATTATCCCCCTTATTCCAAATCTCAAAGCTTCCACCCCCAACCTAGGAAACTAGTGATTTTCCTCCTTGGCAATTATTTGACTTTTAGCATCCATTTGAAAGCTTTCATGAATACAGAAAATGTGATTTGGCCATTGTGACCCAATGAAAAATTTGGTACATTAAAAATCCTCCCTTCCCAATATTGCTTGTCCTCAAGCAATTTTAAACATGGTTGTTGAAGAACCTGCTTTCTGTATGATTCTTTGAAGTTGCCACTGAGCTTCCCAATTTGAGTATTTGAGATTCCATGAAGAATTTAGAGAGGAACCACCATTCTTGCTGCTGCACTACTCTGATTAACATCACCTTATTAAGTGGGGAACCCATCTCCCATACTTCTTGTTTCTAGAAGAATTTGGAATCAATGGGACTAAAAACTATCCCGGGGTCCCATTGCTTGCATTGAAATCCAACAATTAAGAGTGCTTTCCAACTCATACTATTAGGAAAGAGAATTCTTGGATCCAATTTTCTTGTATGAATTCTTCAAAAAATCATTAGTACATAACATATATCATCAAAGCACATAACAATATAATAAAAAGATACATCAAGGAGGTGCCTCATCAAAAAATCATGAAAGTGCTTATACCTCCAAGTGAGTAGACTACCATTTGCCAAGTGCATACATGCTTCAAGTGACCAATCAAATCTGATCCAATGACATAGGTGAGGATCCCATGTCCTATAATTCTTCTCCCAGATAATGTAATATGCATCAAAATAATAATCAGCCATTTGTTCTTTCATCCAAGAAGTGAATGAAGAACCTCCACCAAAATCTGAACCAAATAAGGAGCAAGTAAAACATGAAGACTTCAAGTGGCTCAAAGAAGTCTCATCAATACATCCATGAATGAGAGAATCATAAAGATATAAAAAAGTACGTGTCTGTCAACAAAAATGCTCTGTAATTATAAATCTATTCAACCAAGTGATGGATGAAGTTCCTCCGACATCAAATGAACCAAGTGTTGAGCAAGAGAAATCATGAGTCTTCAAGTGACTCAAATGCATATCATAGGTGCATCCATGTAGATGTGAATCATAATAAAGTAACAAAGGAAGCTGCTGAGAATGTGAATAAGAACGTGCTACCACCATGTCATCATAAAATTAGATAGGAGTTCCATACTCCTCATGTGGCACCATAAAAAAGAACCCTTTCACCCATACTTCATTGAGACTAATGCTGCAAAACATGGAATGGTAGGATGTAGGAGAATAAAATAACTCACCCAAAGGATCAAAAAGTGCAGAATTTTCATCATGGGAAGGATCCATATGTGTAGTATCATGCAACTCCTTCAAAAGTGTGAAACCTTTGTCATAGATTGGTCCCAATGTAGAGGAATCATGCTCTTCTTTAAAAATTGCATAACCTTCATCAAGAGACAATTCAAGTTCCTCTTACACCACATCAAGTGTTTGTATCTCTTCAAGTTCATATTCAAACACATCAAGCACATTCAAATTTCCACATTCCTCATGATCCACCATGTCATGAGAATCCTCCAAACAATCTACCATTTGACAATTTGAAACATAGGAGGAAAAACAAGTGTCTTGCAACTTTTCAAGAAGTTACTCATTTTGGATTTGAGCTTATGAATAACTTCATTATTATTCAATTAGGATTCATGTAACCATTCAATAAGTTCAATGAAATTTTATATATAAAAAATCAAAGAGATGAAATTACCTTTGATGTTGCACATTGCTCTTTGAATCTTCTCCATGTCTTCAAGGAAGGATGGCTCCTCCAAGGAAGTAGCTCTCCAACAAGAATTTGATACCAATTCTTGAGTGTCATGTAGTATGCTAAGGGCCTCTTGGATCTTATTTTCATTCATATTTAAGGACCCTTCAATAAAATTAGGCTCTTGCAAATGAACCTCCTCATCTTCTTCCTTCTTTATTGGACCAACTTCATGAAGCTCAAGTGGTGATGGGGAAGTTTATCTTGGTTCTTCATTTGCTGCTATGAGGTCTTCATATTTATGCTCATGAGAAATTTGGATTGCAACAAAATTTTCATATCTGATCTCTATGTCGCCAACATATATTTGTGAGCACCCATCATTAGGTACTCCTTCATAGTTCAAACATCCATCCGTAGATTCCCTTTGGTCCATGTCCATAGTAGAATTTGTTTCAGAATGATATTAAATAGTTTCAAGGTACTCTTCTTCCTTATTTTGTGATGTTTCCTCATATTTTTCAAATTCATTTGGGAGTGACTTTCGATCCTCTTGATATAATTATTTTTCTTCCTCACCACCCACATAAATTTGTAGCTCCCTGGTCTCCTCCCTACTTGTACATTGATGATTATTCCTTAATGAGTTATTATTTGAATTATTTTTCATAAATTCGTTAAACCAATCATTAAGGTCTTCAAAATAAATGGTATTATGTGTCTCTTCATGATGGAAACTTCTACTACCCATAAATTGGCTAGCCATCAATTCGAATGCTTGCTTAACCTGCCTGGTCATATCATCACCACATAACTTAATGACTTTATTCTGATTCATCTATACCATCCATAACTTCAATAGGTTCCAAGATCATGCTTTGATACCACTGTAATGTCCCCTTTTAGGAAATTTTATCAAAATGACCATTTTCTTCAATTCTTTCACAATGTATTCAAATTCATCTTCTTACAACTCTAGTTATATGGATTCAATTGATTCCAAAATTCCTCCAATTTATTTCAAAATTGGTGAGGAAGGTCCTAAGGGGTGATGGGAAATATTATCACATATATCAGACATATAATCAACTGATATACCCAACCATGGTCGGAAATTTGCAAGGGAAAATTTTTCAAGACAAGACTAGTCAATTTGGGAGGTGGAAATCCCCCCTGGGTCCTGGAACAAATATATTCACAACACTGTACAACCTTCACTAATGGTGGGTAAGATACTTGTATCTGTTATAATACATTAATTAAATTATATTTGAAGCATCATATGTGGTTCTGGTGTCGAATAGGTATCCAAGAGAACTCCATGAATTTACTAGTAGTTTTGAGGTTCCAACCCCCAATGGTAGATGACTCCAAATAGCTCCAAATGCTCTCAAATTGTACCAGAAGGTGTATGAGTGATATAATATATTAATTATAATGTTCAGTGATTTATTATTTCCTTCCAATTACTTCTAAAATTCTATATAAAATTATGAATAAGATAGATGCTTTAACTAGCAATTTTGGGGCTCAAATCCCCCCCCCCGGGGTGAATGATAGAAATGGCTTCCCAAGTGTGTTGCAACCCACTAGAATTATAAAATTTAAGAAGGGGATATGTATAATACATTATCAGAGACTCATATACATAACCAATCGACCTCCCATAACTGTTATCACTTCCTTCAATCAGATATAAAAAACTAGTTTTGGACCCTTGGGGAAACGAGATGTAGTTTGCTCCAAATGATATGAATTAGACCCAATGGCCAAAAAATATCAGTTACTGAAAATGAAACCCATATTATACATTAATTACAGTTCATTCCATTCATAAATCATCAATGGTGCACACATATATTTGATTCCATCAAGATTGCAAGAGTTTACAACAAGGTAGTGGGGAAATGGCACTGTTTCTTCAATATTGGACAATGATACATGAGATATATTGGAATTTAGAACTGAGAGATTTATTAACTTTAAATAAAGATAATTTACATCATAATACAAAATAATGGAGCAAGAGAATCCCCCTCAAAGAGATAAATAGCTCACCAAGTGTGTCTCACTCCATAGAGTTGAAAGATGGTAAGAAAAATTGAGATGAATGGAAGAATAAGATGATATTGATATGTCCATGAGCTTACTGTATATTTCACCTGAAAATTATGACTCCATTGAAGCTCCTTTAAATACCTGATTTTCCTCTCCAAATCATCAATTAGGATGGGAATCTTTCACCCTTGAAATTGACTAAGGAAAGGAACTAGTCATCCACTAACTCTCTCTTCACAAACCCAAATTCATCAAATGATCAAAAAAAATATTCTCATGGCTGATCCATATATTTTATAAAAATTATTGGTCTTCTAAGGTTACAAATCCATCCATAAACCAAATCCAAGTCGAATTGGTGTGGCTTCTCATGCTATGCCATGTGGCCTCTCTCTTCACGTTCCCTCTTCTCCCAAATTCGAGTAGGATCCTTTTGGCCTTCTCCAACTCAAAAATTAGACCTCTAAGATGCTCTATTCAGGCCTGACATGTCGGTATTTCAGTATTTCATCCTTCATATCTGACTTGTGTCATAACTGTCATAGAATCTCCATCATTGGTGTCATAGATGTCATAAATGTAAGGGGAATCTAGCCAAGTGTCTATGAAACTCCCGTTTGTCTCTTCCTCTCCCATGAAAGTTACAATTCATCCCAAATTATACCTATGATGTATATGGAAAAGTATATTAACCTTATAATCCATCCAAAAACATTAGGATTCCCATAGATTCGAGATTACAAGAGGAGGATGCCATGTGGCACCAATTTTCTAGTTTGTGTGGGCCCCATAGTCTCCATGTTTCTCCATGCTCCATTGCCACTTCATTTTTCTCTTGTATTTATTTAATAAGATATATTATTAAATATTTATCCTCTTATAATGTCAAACATTAGTTATTATCCCCCTTATTCGAAATCTCAAAGCTTCCACCCCAACCTAGGAAACTAGTGATTTTCCTCCTTGGCAATTATTTGACTTTTAGCATCCATTTGACAACTTTCATGAATATGGAAAATGTGATTTGGCCATTGTGACCCAATGGAAAATTTGGGAAATTACAGAGTTCACTCCAACAGAAATTGACATAAAGAGGGGAATTTGAAGGAGGAATGTCAAAGAACCGAGGAAGGACACATATAATTTTGGGAGTTTTGTGGCGTTTCATTGGCAAGTATGCCTACGAGCAAAGTAGGACCAAGATCGTGCAACTTCAACAAGGGGAATTTTATTACGTGAAGGAGGTCTTTGTATGTAAGCAACAATGAAGATGGGTGGTGGGGGGTGTTTGGGAGGTCTGGTCAAACACGTTTGAAAACAATATGGGAAACAAAGGATCGATTGCAAATGGTTAAGGGGAGTTTTTGCAACATATGGTATGTCTCTTGTACTCCAATGTATCAGTCAAAAACAGTTTTTGAGAGGAGGTTTTGGATAGGAAACAAGATTGCCTCTTCTGAAGGGGAAACATGTGCAATACGTGAGAGCATATCATGGTAGCTTTCATATTTATTCTCTGCTTTTGATGAATACTTCAAAATGTATGTGAGGACAATGTGTCGTGAGAGCACAAGTTGAGAATCAACATTTTCTCTCCATATTGAAAACATGGAAGAGTTGTGTATGTTTAAGAGTTCATCATTCCTTTATGGGATGCATGTTTTTTTCCAATTACCATCAATGAAAATAGAATATGTATCATGCATATCAAAGGGGAAACCATAGCGACATACAAGAGACAACCCTTTTTTGTGGGTGCAGGAGGATTCATTTCATTTTGTGTGTCGTCGAACATAATTGACAAGGGCTTCATAATAATAACCTTTTAACCTTTTAGACCCTTTCCCTAAGTTTAGACACAAGCTATTAAATAAAATTTGTTATTAATAATAATAAATATTTTTCATCCTAAAAGATCACTTTCATAAAATTTTTATTATAAGTTAAAATTAAAATAAAAAAGGTAAAATTATAATTAAAAATTAAAATAAAATGAAATAAAATGAAAATTTCCCTAATAATAGGCATTTAAAATGAATTAATTTTTTTTACCTAAGTCTACACACATTAATAGGCACTTAAAATAAAATTTGTTATTAATAATAATAAAAAATTTTGACTTTTTGAATTTGACTCTATACTTTATATAAAAATTTTATAAACTTCTTAAATGATTAATTATTAAAAAAAATTCTCTTTGTTTTCTCCTTAAAACTTTTAATATTGTCTTAATGTAGCCATTGTTTAAATTTTTAATAATATAAACTTTTTCTTTTTCCAAAAAAAAAAGGTTTAAAGAATAACTTTTCCACACACTTTCATATTAAAATAAAATTAAGAAATTTTTTTAACCTAGCAAACCCTAGTCTCCGCGGCCGACCTTAGATTTTTTACATGGTTTCAGTATTTATCGATGATTCTCACACTCTCCACCTTCGACATTGTCCTGATGATGGATCCTGATATGGATCCGAAACGTCGACTTGGTCATTTCGATACTGTGGTTTCTCCAACAACAACATTAATAACTAACCACCACAGAAATTTAGCAACAGAAAAGGGCTTCATAGTCGTCAACACAATTTGCTTCAAGTATGGAGGATGATTGAAGTGTGCAAGGATCTTGCTGAGATGCTCGATGGAATGCAGGGGTGCGAAGGTGTGGGGGATGGGAGTTCCATGTAGTTAAGAAGATATCAAAGTATGTTTTGGAAGCTGCCACTACGGAACCATCCTCCCAATCAAAGTTTTCCATAATGGGTGCATATTCTAACCAAATGAAACCATGGATATGAGAAGAACCTCTGAGTTTCCATTCATACTTGAAAAAAAAGGAAAGGAAAAATGAGGAAGAAAATTCAAATTAGCAAATGTGAACGAAACAAAAAATCCAATATAGGAGAAGAGGCAAACCTGCACCAACAATATTTTGTGTGGAATGTATTTTGAAGGATTTGTTCAAGGAAGATGGTAAATCTATGGTGCAGATATAGAGATGCAATATGTGTATTGGATCTAATGTTCTAAATTCCCCATTGGAATTGTGCAGGAAAAGAAGTTGGATGGGGGCAAGGCATGAGCATGTGAAGGTAAGGCCATTTTGGGTCAACTGCACTGAGGGTAAAGAAGTATGTTGGGATACCAAGTTGTGTGATCATATCATATAGTTCACCTCTTTTTTTGTTCCAAAGGGAGTCTGTCCCAAGAAGAGAAGCTCCAAAACGCATGGCATGGTCAACCACATGAGAATATGGAACTTGTTCGAGTTGGGTGAGAAGTGTTGATACTATTGTGGAGAGGGTTTCTACAAGGTTGCATTTAACAAATACATAAGCAATAGCTTGGCTACGATGGCACAAGATAAGGTTTTAAAAATAGTAGCGAAAGCAAGGGTGTTGGTCGATCCTGTTATCATGGTATCACATAAAGTGCAATGTATACTCTTGCATGCCGATTTCATGAATAGGTGGTTGCTTTAGCATGGAAAAACCTATGGGGAACAAGGTTGGAAACGACATGGAAAGGAGGCCTTCTGTGTTGTATTCATTAATTGGGAAAATTCCAATTGGGGGCCATTCAATGGAAGGTGTTGGGTTTCTAGAGTTTGATGTGACAAAGCATCATATTTCTTCTAACTCGGTGTGAGAATATGGGGGTACATAAATGAAGGAGGAGGTTTGGGGGTTTAGTGAAGTAGAAAAGGAAGGAGGTGCTTCATAATCAAGGGAAGAGGTTATGTAAGCATCTAGTCCAAAGTTTGTTGCATGGAGGAGGAGGGGGGATATATCTGTGGGTTCAAGTGGCAAAGCATTTAGACCAAATAAACTAAGTTGGACATCCTTGTAATATGGGTCATTGGAAATTTTGAATTCTAACGCAACATAGACATTTGAAAGGCTCACAATGGATTCATATTCCTAGTTTGCAACATTGAATTTATGTACAACAAGGATGTCCAAATCTAGCAAGAGACGTGGAAACAACATGGAAATTGTGGATATGTCTTGGGGGGAACTAATAGTATGGTCAAAGTCTTTGTATTGGCCACCACATGTGCGTGTAACTTGAAGTATTGGGTTTACAAGGGCTATTAGCATTTCTTTGATTTTAGTTAGTCGTGCAGGCCATGGCGTTCTCAAGTACATCGAGAGCATGTATAGCTACCATGGAACAACTTCGTTTTAATCCCTGGATATGATTCTTGGTAGATGGAGAAAATCTGAATTGGGTGTAGGTGATCAAGACTTTTAAGGAAACGACGTTGAGAATTTGTTAAGGGGGCGATGGATGGGGTGGGTGGTAGGGGAGTGTAGAAAAGGTGTGCATTGGTGGAGCAATCAGGTTTGCAAGTGTAGGGGTGGATGTGATTGTAGGTGGATCGAATTGGATTAGTGATGGGTTACGTGATGGGGTGGTTCTAGAAGTGATGGTGGGATGTGTTGGTAGATAACGAAGGCATCCCTGTGTGTTGAGATGGTCTTTGTTGTGGCCATAAAGAATCCTTCATCATGCATTTATTTGTTCAATTCTAGTATTGGATGGCATAACTACGTTGAGGGAAAACAATTTTGTGGTAACCTGTAGAAGACATAAATGGGGTGGTTGCATGTTATAAATAAGGTAAGTGAAGGGAAGCACATATAGTATATAAATAAAGGCATTCCACATTGAAAAATGTATTTCTAAATATACAAGTAAAATCCATATAAAGGTATAGAAATAAATAACGTGCAAAGCATTTGTTTGACAATTTTCCATCAGAAATATGTAGTTGAGAGGCAGACAAAAAAAAACTTAGTATATAAAAGAACAACATACATAAAATACTAAACATTGTATCCATGTATGAAAACATGCACCATTGGTTGCATGCATGTAGAGAAGTATAGTGTCCATGAACCATTTAAAGTCTGAGTTCAAAAGAGATACAAGTTAATGTATTTGATAACATATATAAGAATATGAGCATAAAAAATTAGTAGATAATTTCCTACTAATTATCTATTATATTAATAAAGGAAAATTTACTTCTGCCATAGGACCTTCTAATCAAATTCCTTCATACATATATGCCTCAATTTTCTTCATACATAATATCCCCTCAGTTCTTCAAGAAACTAAAAATCAAAATTAACAAAACCGAATCCCTAGTAGCCAAAAAAATCTATAGTACATCCAAAATATAAATTACATCATCTCCATAAGATCTGTTTCACCTTCATATATCATAATACCATCCATAAATTCTTGAACTCTAACTAAGCCAAATTTCTAAGGGACTGGTAGAAGCCTACATGGAATTGGGAAAGGACATGGGAAAAAGAGAGAAGGATAACGATGAATTGGAAGGAAATACTTTAATGGAGACGAAGTGGAAAGCATTGGAAACATAGGATTTGTAGGTGGGATAAGATGTATAGAATATATACAAGTAGAATGAAGCAGTGCAGTAAGTGGAAACTATGGGAGGTTGATGTGAATGGGTTTTTGGTAGAGAGGAAGGGTTGTTGTATATATGTTAGGTCAAAGAGGACATGTACCAGGTTGACTACAAGATGTAAGTGCATACATTTATTCGAGGAGGATGGATGTTCCAGAGGCATAAGGAACATCCTTAGAGCTAACAATGGTTGTTTTCAATCATTCAGTGGCATTGAAAGTCTCTATCTTAATGGATAAGGTGAAAAGGTATTGTTGTGAGGTTAGTTATAGAGATATATCCTTTAAGGAATATGGTTCAGTGGAAATGATACACAAATATTTTTGCAGATACGCCAAGGAGTTGGTTTTCCGCATCATCAAAAGATATGGCAATGTTGATCTGGCCAGTGTTGTCTTGCAGGGAAACCTTCAACATGTACCTGTAATCACACTCTGAAAACTCACCATCACACTTGATGCAATTCCAAGTGCTGTGAACCCAATGAGAATTGTTTTTCATGCATTGTATGCCATCAACAAAAAGAGGGCATGCAAGGATGTGTAATTCATCCATGTTAATGGAAGCGATTGAAGCATGCACAAAGAACCAAAATACCTTCTCATAGGGTTTCATGGTTTCCAACTTAAGTATTGTTTTATTTGGATTTGTTCGAGACGTAGAGCAGGTAAATTTCCGACTCAATGAAGGTGAAGATGCATAGAAGCCACTTTCAGTGAACCATTTTTTTAGGATGTGGGATGGATCAATATCTAGATTTATAAGTAGGGTTGTACTTGGAACAATTCCAAGTGTTCTTCCATTGAAATCAGTAAGACGAGTACCCTTGATTGCAAGGACGAGAGGTGGATCAGAGGAGTACAATGAAGCAAGTTTCTATCCCTCAGTGTGGAAATGATGCCCCCAAAGTGTGATATCTATTCTAAAGTAGTATGTGTCTCTAAGGGAAATAGTCCTTCAACTATTTTCAGAACCATATTTTTTTCTTCTGAATTGTTGATGCAGGGGAGACGAAGATGACCATGGGAATAAGGTCAACCATGGAATTTAGTGGTGATGCTTGAAGGTCATTGATTGTTTTAAAGTGGAATGAATGTACATGAATTGAGGGGAAGGAATGTAATAAAGGTTGGATGGTCGACGTATAAGAGAGGATAATATCAATATGGTTGTTCAAATGGTGATATGCAGGGTTAGTTTCTTTGATTGTTCCATTGGAGACAGTGTAGATAGTCCCTATTTCAATTTGGGAATAGAAGGAGTCAACAAAGTTGTTAAATGCAGAGACCTGGATCTCTTCTCCAGAACAGTTAAGAAGGTCAAAGACAAATAGTTTCCCTGGACCTTTTTGGTTGGTGTATTCATGTAATTTTGTATTTACACAATAACATGACCTTGAATGGACCATTTTTTGTGTTTGGGGTTAAGTGTTGTGAAAAAAATAGTAGCAGGTGGCATGGATACTGGTGGAGTTGATGTTTGGGATGAGAAAAGAAGAAGTCTTTCTTGTGTGAGTCCAACTGACTGGCTAGTTGATGCGGTAGGTGGAAGACAAAGGCTAGGTGGGAGTAAAAGAGGAAAAGGTAATTGCGTAAGCAATTTTTGAGAAAATTCAAAATGCACAGCCGCAGTATGCAACCTGCAATTGCAAAAGGAATGAGTTTCGAAATTTTTTGGAAAAGGTCGTTGCGGAAAGACAATTGCAGAAAGCTAATTGCGGAAAGGTAATTCTGGAAATGTGATTGTTTGCAATCCACAATTTGAAATTTTGGAAAGTTAATTGCAGAAAGGTGAATGCAAAAATTTCAATGAGGAAAGATGATTGTCTGCAATCCGCAATCAGAAATTTCAGGAAGTTAATTAGGAAAGGAAAATGTGGAAAAGACATTGTAGAAAGGCATGTTGCAGAGAGATTATTACAGAAAGGATGTCGTGGAAAGGGAAATACGAGAGGGCGTGACTAATAAATCTAAACATATTTAAAATAAAAAACAAAGAGACACAAAGAAATCTGCAATCCACAATCCGCAAATTATGGAAGAAGTCTTGCGAAATATGAATTGCAGAAGCAATTTCGAGAGAAGTCGAATTGCATACCCAGAACCCGCAATCCGTAATTGCTAAAGGAAGGATTTTACAATTATGGAAAGGTCCAAATACAAAAATTTTCACCCTAAAGTGGAAACATGAAGAATTATGTACCTCAATCCTCTGCTCCTCTTATTTCTAGGACAAAATCTGGTAGTTTGCTTCTGGCTACAAAGGCTTATAACATCACGACCAATTTGATTGGGTCCTTTATCCTCTGGAACATTAAAGAAGGCTACACCTGTTCCCCAATCTATCATTTTACATATATTAATCTTATCTTCACAGATAAAGTTGTGTTTTAGGTTTTCATTTGAGAAATAACTATCCACAAGGTATTCATATGGTGTTCAGCGAAATGTCCCTTGAAGAAATATTTAAAGGGAAACTACGCCCTACAATTTGACCAAAACTAACAACCAATCAAGTAATGCATCTAAACCACAAAACATATTTGCATTCATCAAAATGTAAAGTACCCTTAAAAAAACACCATACGGTGCAAAGAAATTCATAGATAACATTAAAACAACAAAAAAGAAACCCTAATTCTACTACGCCAATGTAAGGATTTAAATATTGGTTTCCTTTCTATGAGTATGAATATACTAAAATCAGGAAAATAAAAACAGAGGAATGAAATGAAAGAGCAATACCTGTGTCTTTGAGGAAAGTAGTTGATGAAAGTTGAATTGATCTGCAAATGAAACAATAGATAAAAACATCGACTTCTTAGCAACTCTGTCCAAACAATATATAATGAGAGAAGGTCACTAGATTTCTAAGATGTATAGATACCTCCATCAATACCTTCAGTAAAAAATGTCACTTCTGTTTTGTGGTGAAGAGTGTCCATTAAGGAAATTTATTGCAGAATAGATGTGAGAAGATGAGGCTTTGTAGTCGGTGGTATGCCAGTTACTGTTGTTTCTTATCCCAATGTACGTTTGTAGGAGATGTCAACTGGGTGTTAAAAAAACCCTGATCTCCCCCTCTGGTGTGTTTAGAAAGGCTTTACCTACCTTGAATATAGGATGAGGATGCATTGAATACACAAGATATGACAATTGGGTGTTTGAAAAACCCTCTTACCCTATGGCGTGTACAAAAAGGACTTCATATACAAGACGAGTACAAGATCCTGTCAAGAGGGTGAGCACAAAGCATAGACCAGAGGGTAGATAAAAAAACCTAGCGGACAACTAGGAGGTCACACGTAGGAAATTGATTGGTTATAGAGATGATGAAAAGATGTACAACATTTTTCAAAACCTGGATTAGGAGAAAAATGCCTATCGTCATAATTATTTCATCCATGTTCCTCTGATACTTATTAATTTCATAGTTTTTGCTAATTTTTTATAGATTTTGTTTTAATTTAGAGTAGCTAGAGCCTAGCCATTTAATGAAAGCATGTCCATAGAGAATGGGAATTTAATGGATATGACATTGTGTACCAACACTAACATTACATTGACATTGTGTCCCAACACTAACATCATGAATGTGCCATCACTTGCCACCATCACTGAATTTGTTTCCTCCACCGACCACCATCACCTCCTTTGATAACTCCACAATATTAAAGCATTTTTTTCCTCTACCTGTCACTAGGACCATTATCAAAGCATTTGTTTCCTCCACCTACCACCATCTCAGATCATGTTGAGAGCCCTCTTTTTAGCCTCATGTGTGGAGGCCTATTAATATGCTCAATAATCATGACCATCACCACCTTTTTTTAGCTCCACCATATCCTAGATTTTATTCCCTAAGATGCTCAATAATCATGTTTGGAATTTTTGACAATCAAAATGTGATGCTCAAAGAAAATTTGACAGGGAACTTGAGAGTGGCATTGGATCCCCTCATGGAATAGGTGACCAGAACCTTTCTTGTCTTGAAAGTCCCCAACCAAACAATGATGAATGGGACTAGGAACTCCGCTTTCCATCTATGCTTTCATTTCATATAATTTTTTTATGTGCAAATGGTCATGTATTTCCCTGTGTTTCTCCCACTGCTTCTTGCTTACTCCTCTGTAATGCTTTTCACCACAAAGGTGCTTGTGCATCTATAAAAAACCAAAGTAGAGTTTCATTTTCCATTGTGAAGTTTGTTTATATTAGTTTTTCTTTTGATATACATTCTTTGAAGGTTCATAGAAATGACATACTTGTAGGTGTAGGTGTAGTTGCAGCTAGACAAAACCAAGAAATTAGCAGAGTGTCATTTGTTTACATTGTGAAGTTTTGTCTCATATGACTTGTTCTTTCTATATACCTTCATTGAAGGTCCTAAAAATTTCCATTTTACTTTTTGTAAAATGTTGTGGAGTCTCATCTATATGATTTGTGAAGAATTTTATACTATACTGCGTGAACCACATAAGTACAATACAATGGAGCATGAGATTTCACAGATATCAATGACATGAAATAACAAAGAAAGAAGTAGAGTGTCATTTGTCTACCTTCATGAAGTTACATCTCATATGATTTGTTCTTTTTATATAAATTTGTTGAAGTTCTGGACAAATTTTGTTTTCCCCTCTACTGTGAGAGCTCAACCACTGAAGTGACATACTTGAAGGTGATTCTGCAAATATAAATAAACAAGAATAAGGGAGTGTTATTTCTCTACAATTGTGAAGTCTTGTCCTATATGATTTGTTATTTTTATATACATTCATTTGAAGGTTTGAAGAAATTGATTTTTCCTCTGTATTGTGATTTCTCAACCATCTGTGTGACATACTTGAAGGCGCTAGTGCAACTAGAAATAATGTAGAAAGAAGTAGTGTCATTTGTATCACCATTATGAAGTATTGTCTCGTGTGATCTGTTTTTTTGTAATACATTCAATGACGATATGGAGAAATTGTGTTTTCCTCTTTGTAAATAGATTGTGAAGTCTTTGGTACCAACCATGGAATTACTGTGATGTACCCGAATTTTACGTTATTATTTTGGAAAATGGGGTACATAATTTTTCCTTTAATTTCTTTCGACATACCAATCATTTAGTGCTAATATCTATAAACCATACTTGTTGACACGGTTGTGACCCTCCACAATGTTAAGTCCTAGAGTACTCTTTTATATTTCATTTTTATGCTTTGATCATATATTCAATAGCCATGTATGGAACCATAGTAATCTTGTGCATTTAGATGTCCAGCCTAAAACCATCTCTTACGTTAAGTTTTCTTTTCAAATAGAAAAAAGGATCACTGAAAGAATAACAATAAAAACAAAACAAAAGAGAACACAAATATTTATCTTGGGAAACCCTCGTGGGGAAGAAAACCCAGCGAAACTTCCTCTATATAGACTTCACCCAAGTACAATGTAATATCCAAAGAACAAGACTAGACCACTTCCTCTCCTCCATATGGACTATTTCTTCTCTCTCTAGCACAACTTCTTGAGTTTTGTGTGTTTCCAAATGAGGGAGGCACCTCCCCTATTTACACTGATTAGTCGAGAAGCCTAATAACCCAACAGGGCCAAATTCTCCTCCCAATTAGGGTCGAATTGCCTTGGGAGTCTCAAAATTACATTTTAATAATACTTTTGTGGGTACTATTGACCTGAATTACAACAAAGGTTTTACCTCAAGAATTTACATGACCATTTACATCAATAATATCCCTAATCAGAGGAACAACATCTCCGAAAGGGGTAATAACAATAATCATACAAAATAGAATATCTTTGGGAGTTGCATTTCTTTAACACTACTTCTTAACAAGGAATGCATTCTATAACACAACAATACATCTGTACATCTGACTGGTAAGTCTATATGTCATAGGAATTTTTCACAACTATATCAACATTATCATTATCCATGGAATATTGACATCATGGAGCATCACATCTTAATCATCACGTCACGAACATTGTTTCTTGACATATCATAGCAAGAATCACATCACATATCATCGCATCATCATAGGCATCCCATCTCATTGCATCATCATGAGTATCATATCTCATCGCATCATCACGAGCATTACATCTCATCGCATCATCAAAAGCATCACATATCATCACATCATCACGAGCATCACATCTCATCGCATCACCACAAGCAGCACATATCGTCGCATCATCATGAGCATCACATCTCATCGCATCATCACGAGAATCACATCTTGTCGCATCATCACGAACATCACATCTTGTTGCATGTATCCTTATCCTAAACATCATCTTCAATAAACACAACATCGCAACTTAATGTGAAATCACCCACAACATCAAAAAATGATGGATCGTCCGCAAATGAATGCAGAACCACAGTGTCCACAAATGAATGTAGGACCACAATGTATGCAAATGAATGTCATAATACAACATCTACAAATGAATTCCATACCACAATGCTCGCAAATGAATGCATGACCACACCATATACAAATGAATTCTAGACCACAACGTCCGCAAATGAATGCGATACCATGATGTCTGCAAATGAATGCTAGACCACAATGTTTGCAAATGCATGCTAGACCACAACATTATCTATAGGCACTTGATCATATATATACTTAGTTTCCATCTCATCATCAATAACAATTCTTATCATCACTCCCTCTTTTCAGGGAGGTCCTTTTGGACTACACCAATCTTGTCTCTAAAATATTAAAACTTTACACAAGACAGAGGCTTAGTTAACACATATGCAACTTGTTCCTCTGTAGGAACACACTGGATATTTATGGCTCTTATATGCACCATATCCCAGATTTAATGATACTTTATCTCTATGTTCTCTGACTAATCATGGAACACCAGGTTCTCTGTTAACATGATACAACTCTGGTTGTCACAATAAATATTAGTTGCATCCATTTCGGTGTTAAATAATCCTGTCAATAGTTTGTGAAGCCATACTGCTTCACTACAGGCTGAACATGATGCAATGTATTCAACCTCTATTGTACTGAGTGCAACACTAGTCTTCTTAACTAATCCATGAGATCACACTTGATCCCAAACTGAAACAACATCCTAAAGTGCTCTTTCTGTCTTTAGCACTTCCTGCCCAATGTGAATCAGTGTAACCCCATAATATAAACTCATGGTCAACTGCATATGTGAGGCCATAATCCAATGTACCCTTTAGGTACCTCATCACATGTTTTTCTACAACTATATGAACATGTCCTGGTTCCACTATATACCGACTTAATGTGTTCACGACAAAACATATATATGGTCTTGTATTTTTCAAATACATCAGTGAGCCGATAATCTGTCTATATAGTTTGACATCTATTCTTTCTAAAGTGTCATCATTTAGGAGCTTCAGGTTTGTCACCATCAGAGTGTTAATTTCCTTACAATCCAACATCCCAAATATCTTTAGGATCTCAACTGCATATTTTCCCTGGTTTAGGAAAATTTCATTTGGGAACTACCATATTTCAAGGCCTAGGAAGTAATGCATCATGCTAAGATCTTTCATTTGAAATTCTGTCACAGGATTCTTCTTACATCCACTGATGAGCTTCTCCTTTCCTATAAAAAATAGATCATCTACATACAATAGTAATATCATGATCCCGTCATCTTCAACCTTATATTAAAGGTTTGAATCTTCTTTACTTTTGGTAAAACCTAGGCTCATCAGGAAGTCATCAATTCTTTTGTATCATGCTCTGGGTGCTTGCTTTAATCCATATGATGCTTTCTTTAGTCGGCACACATGTGTTTTCTTGTCACGTGTCTAAAAACATGGAGGTTGTTCAACATATACTTCCTCTTCTATGACACCATTTAGAAAGGTTGTCTTTACATCCATTTTATGTAATTTCTATATCATCTTGGAAGCCAAAGAAAGAATGGTTTTGATTGAGGTATATCTATCTACTGGTGAAAATTTTTCCTCATAATCAATCCCTTATTTATGAGAGAATCCTTTTGCAAACAATATTGCTTTTAACTTTTCAATACTACCATCACCTGAATGCTTTGTCTTAAAAATCCATTTGGAAGAGACCACTGATTTACCCTTTGGTCTTGGCACCACTTACCAAACATCATCCTTTAAGATATATTGATATTGTTTAATCATGGCATCCATCCATTCCTTCTTCTTTGAGTCTTCTTCAAACATGTAGGTTCTTCGTCAACAAGGTTACACATTAATTCTACGTAGTTGGAGTGGAGTCTTAGTCTCTTGATTCCTTCTAGTGCACCATATATTTCTGCTTCTTGAATTATATCACGAGCCCAAGATATTATTTTCCTTGTTGAGATTGTTTCATGAGGTGTTTGTATAGTTCTTGTGGTTCTATCATGTCCCGATCTTCTGGTATAGGATATTCTTCATCTCTAACTGGTGGTTTTCTGACTCTACTACTCTGGTATTTTCTTGGTCTTCTTCATCCACATGGGTCTTTCTGGATTTGTTGAAAGCTACATCTTCATCAAATGTGACATCTCCACTCACTGCAATTTTACAAAAAACTGGAATATATATTTTGTATGCTTTCAACTTATCACTATATCCAACAAATAGTCCCTTCTTTCTTGAGGGGTCCAACTTTGATAGTTTCTCTTTGGTAACATGTAGGTAAATAGGACAACCAAATATATTCAGGTGACTGACTTCAAGATTTTCACCAGTAAAAATTTCTTCTGGAGTTTTGTTTCCAAGCGCACTGTGGGATAATTTGTTCTGAACATAGACTGTTGTCTTTGTTGATTCATCCCATAAATACATGGGTATATATTGATCATGAATCATGGTGTTGAATGATTCCATGATAGATCTATTCTTCCTTTCTGCTACTCCATTTTGTTGAGGATTATAGGGTGTAGTAAGCTCCAGCTTAATCCTATCTTATTTGCAAAAGTCCTTGAATTCAATTGAAGTGAATTCTCCTATGTTATATGATCTTAATCATCTTAATCTTCTTTTCATAGAGATTCTCCACAAGAGATTTGAACTCTCTGAACTTTTCAAATACTTCATATTTTCTTTTCAAGAAATATCCAAGTATTACATGAGTAGTCATCAATAAAAGAGACATAATAGACATACCCGCTTAAGGAAGTAGTTGACATTGGTCCGCACACATATGAGTGAACAATATATAGGATCCCTTTTTCTTTACTATTACTACTTGGAAATGAATTCTTGGTGTTCTTCCCTTGAGCACATCCTTTTCATATCCCTTCATTGTTGATTTGGATTTCTGGTAGACTTGTTACTACTTTGCTTACAATTGGTAATGCTTTGTAGTTTACATGAGCAAGTATTCTATGCCATAGTTCACATGGATTGATAGTACAATCTGAGAATGTATGCCATTTTAGTTTGTAGAGCTCTCCTTCTTCAATACCTATTACAACTGAATCATCTATAGTTTTTTTTTCCTTTTGACCACATAAGAACTTCACCATATACAAAGGAAAATTTGAATCCTTTCTTGTCTCGAGCTGATATACAAAGAAGATTATTCTTTAGACCTAGAACGTATAAGACTTATTTCATCTTCATGCACTTAAAGGATTTCAGCTTGTAGGAAGCTTCTCCCATTCCATTGATAGGATATTGATACTTATCTCCAAGCTGTACTTTGTGTGGATAATCTTTCTGAGTGAGGAATGCGAGAGAATCTCTATGGATTTTCATATGTTTGGAAGCACCACTATCTATGAGCCAACTATCACTTCCATGAGAGATTGATCCTGTGAGGACTGATATCAAGACATATTCTTCATTAGAGTCTTCATTCTATCTAGTCCTCTCTTCATCTGATTCATTTTCTCCAGTTTCATGGGCATGGAACTTTCCGTTCATCTTTTTGAACTTGTTTTTTTTTTAATTGGACAATGTCTGGAGATATGTCGTAACTTATGACATGTATAACATTCATAGGATGAGTAATCCTTCTTAAACTTCTTACCTCTTTTGAGATCTAATGATCTACTTGTAGGAGATCCTTGATCCTTCCTTTTATTTCTTCCATTCTTTGTATGCACAACTAGAGTTTGATCTTCATCTTCATTAAAATTCTCTTCTCTATTTTCTAACATTCCTTCTTCTTGTACACATTGCTCTGATATCTTTCCAAATTTGGTCATATTTCTTCTAGCACATATTCCTTTGATGAAGAAATCCCATTCTCTTGGAAGACCATTTAGAGTGGTCATCGCAACTTCAGCTTCTTCTACCATGTCACCAATGGCTTCTAATTGTTCTTTAATTTGAGATACTCTGGAGAAGTATGACTGCATGGTTTCTCCCTTTTGCATCTTCACACCCTTGAGTTGGTTTCTCAAGGTCACTCTCTCGTTGATGTTTTTCCCTTCAAACATATTGGTTTGTGCATTAAACACTTCCTTTGGAGTATTCTTTAAGGACACTTAGGAGATCAAATGATCCTTAATAGAGTTAGATATGATCCTCTTGACTTTGATCATGTTAACACTTCATTTTTGAACAGTTGATTTGAGAGCCCGATAGGAGTTCGATGAGGGTCCCATTCCTGCGATCTTCATGTGAACTCCCCTTTAGGTTATCAGAAGTGAAAGGAAAAGGAGAAAATAGAAGGTGTGTTGAAGGCGTTGAGCGAGACTCAAAATCAAAGGCTGAGATTGATCAGAGGTGGATCAATGGCTCCAAACCATTTCATGTGAGTGGAAATGCTCGACCAAAGCCACATTCCTAGATTGTGAAACGGGTTAAAGGTCAAAAACATTCTACGGTCGAGATGGGATCTGAGTCAGATATATGGCCTCAATCAATTTCGCAAGACATACTTGTGTGGGTAAAGTCACGATTTCAAATTGGGAAAGAGGGGTAGTGGTCACAAAGATCAACCGCCAGGATAAGAAAGGAGAGAAATCTACGGCCACGGTTTATTTCACAGAGCGGACTAGCATGAATGAATGCCAAGGCTTCTCATTGCAAAAGATAATGGGGCCCACTCAGATCTACGGCTACATGAAGGGTCGGTCATGATCGACGGTTGAGAACATGTGACGATCCAGAACTGCGCGTGGTGTTCAATGGAGAAAATTTGGCAGCAGATGGAATAGAACATAGACGGTGGACATGAAAGATTCATCGGATTGGATGGCTGGGAAGGCTCCCAGGGTACAGGTTTCACATCCAGTGCGGAGATGACAGTGGAGGAGACGTTCACATGTGTAATCTACCCCCATTGCAGACTGGCTAATACCTCCGACACCATTTGGGATGATCCTAAGGTGAAAGTCTTTCCCAGCGATGCTAATTTCCTCAGTTCACAAGTGCGGAACGTGGTTCACTTCGAAGGGATCCGTGAGAAAGATGGAGGGTTGATTCATTGAGGAAAAAGACTTGGAATTTACACGAGGCCAAGGGAGGCGACAAACTAAAGTAGCTCGATGCCACCGTCACGGTAATTGAAAGGGAAAGAAAGGTCACATCCACAGCCCTTGAAACCAGCTTGGCAGCCAAGCACGTCGAACTGTTACTCAGGTCGAATGTGACCACCAATGCCATGATGTTTATTTTTTATATTTGTAAAATATGGCGATAGTTCCACTCACTGTACTATTAATGCATTATAGTGACTTGTAGCAATTTTCAAATCGGTAGTCTCAGCATTAGAATAGTATAAATACACTTCCGATAGAGGGGGTTAAAAAAAAGGAGTGGGTTGGATTAGGAAACATTCTAGGGATGAGGCTCTCCATTGTAAATAAGATTTGATGCCTGTGTTATGAATAAAATTGCAGATTAAGAGTTGTTTCTCATGGTAGAGATTCATGTGTCGTTGCTTCTCCTAATATGTACCTTCTTTACGTTGTAATGTGCTTCCTATTTTCATTCCTGTTTGTTGATTGCTTTCATGTCTGCAACTTAGTGTATAACAGTTAGGAATTCATACTCGCTATGCTCCAGCTGTTGTTCTAGACATTTATCAAGTTTATTCTAAAGTTGCATGAAATTCATCTCGCTGGTTTTCCATGTGATGGGCTTTTCTCTCTCATCCTACAACTACCCGCTAAAGATCTCCTGATTGGGAGATCGGCAACTACCTTGCCTCTGTTTACAACCCCACACCATTCCTTTCCTTATGCAAGTGTTCCCTACACAGGTTTTCAACTCCATTGCCAATGGTCCCTTACCCCGATAATCCCACCTTACATCTCACCTTGATACACTTTGTCCCATTCAGGATCCTGGCCCCTTGATTATCCTTGACTGAAAATATTACACGGAGTAGACTTTGAAGACAAAACGAGAGATCCCTCTCTGATTGCACAGGGATGAAGGCACAGTCTAAAGTGGTTCTGATGTTACCCAGGAGCGAGCCTTTCGTAACCTTTGGGTTCATTTCCGGTGCTAACAAACAGGCGTCGTTGCCAAGGATGAAATTGAAGATCCTCCATGGGAAGAATGACAAATATTTTAGATCTAGTTGTTGATGGTGAACAATTGACCAGACATCAAGAAGGTTGAGCACTTTCACCTGGCGACTCCACTCTTGAAGGATTCAGACTTCAGCGACTCTACTGGTGGTGTGACCCAAAAATCAAATGGCCGAGGAAAGCTGGCAGACTCCATCTAGAAAATGGACCCCTTATAAGGCTTAGAAATGCATGACGGAAGGTCCAGATACTCGGGTCTCTGTTTCTTCTAGGATGCCTGAACCTATCTTGTAAGTTTGCTCTTATATTTTCCTAGATTTATCAAAACAACCTTCTATGGTTCAACTCATTCTAAACAGAGCTATGAATATATTCCTGTTTATCCTTCTTTACGAACCGAAAGTGTTGCATCGTCTTGTACATCTAATTATGGCCTATATTTTTATCCAGGGGCTCATGATGTCAAAGGACACCCTTGTGAAATTCATGAAACCTCGGACGATAGCTTAGCTATTGTGCCTAAACTTGTCTCTCCTATTTATCCAAGCCGATACAAACCACTACAACTGCCTCCCATCCTCCATGATTTTCCTGTGAGATATTACAAGTACCTCCCCAAGTTTGATGGAGAATCCCAAGACTTGACTGCTGAGAAACATTTACAATCCTTTGATCATTTCTTTGACCTTTTTGAGATAGATCATGATGATGTATGCATGCGGGCTTTCATCCTGTCCTTGCAAGGAGATGCCAAATTATAGTTTAAACACTTGCAGCCTAAGTCCATCAACACTTGGGAAGAGTTTTCTTGCACCTTCTTAAAGTTTTGGGGTAGGAGAAGGCCATTGGAGCAAATACTTTCAGATTTTTATTCCCTGAGGAGGAATGAGGATGAGGCCATATCTAGTTTTAACAGAAGATTCACAAGCTTTTATTATAACATGCCTAAGGAAGTCCAACCTCTTGAGAACATTGATAAGATCTATTATGCAGCCACCTTTCCTCCTGACCTGTCCTTGCATCTTTTGGAGAGAAAATCAACCACCCTGCAACATATGTTTGCTGATTGTTTGGAGGTTGAGGAAAACCTTAAGATGTCCAAGAAATTGTCAGATCAAGATAGTGGTGGTGAAATAAAAGACACATACAAATTGGTTGGGCCCTACAAGCATAATGGGAAAGTCTCTGGCATGCCAAAGCTCTCTCCTGGTATGCAGAAAGATGACCGGCCTGATGCAGGAGCAGGTAGTCCTGCAGGATTGTTCTCTGAAGATGGCGACCTGCACTGCTCCTGGTCTGAAAAGGACAGTTTTAAGAAGGAGTTTGGTACGCCTATGTATGATGAATATGATGAAGAGTACCTGTAGAATATACATGACAAGCCAGCTGTTGAAACAAATCCTGTTGATGAAAATAATCAAGATGCAATGCAAAGTCATAAGGTTGAAGCGAGAAAGGACGATAAGGGCACTGGAGGTGATAGCCTACCCTTGTGTTATTCCTCTTTTGAATTAATGCGACACATGATTAAGGCCTCCAAGAAAAAGTAGAAAGAAATGGAGATGGTGCAAACCAGAAGCCTCTACAGGAAAAGAAGATGATAAGAAGAACTATCCAGGTGATTCCTCTCATGCTACTAATACATTGGGAATCTATAGTGAAGGAACAAGCTATGAAGATGGATGCAACAGCCTCCCAACAAACATGTTTTCTGATATTTCTCTTTCAGTAGTGCCACCTCACACAAGAGGAATATGCCTACTAGGTTCCACTAGAGAAGCAGGGGACCTCCCTCTTGAAGCACATCAATATCTTGTTACAGAAATTTTGAGCGGAAAGCGGGATGTTCCATTGAAGAAAGATTCTGTGGGTCCTTTTCTGCAATATTCCAAGTGTCATCCTGACGAATATCTAGAATAAGGAAACACCAGACGACTTTCCCATGGGCAGGTGACATAGCGTACTGGAGGTTGCCATAATTTCTATGACCCTGTGGCTGAATACATGGAGGGTCTGGGTGAAGGAAATGATTGGTTGCATCCCTGCTTCGAAGATTAGTTTCTTTATCATTTCATTCTCCCATTATCTATTTCATTTCTGTCCATCAAGCATGATGAAAGAACAAAACTATTAGGAAAATTGCTTGATTGGCTTCATTGGAAGTTTGATTTCACTTAATCAGATTTGTGCACAAAGTTAGGTAGAGTAGGTAGGAAAAAATAAGCTCGGCAGTTATCAAGCGTTTCCTTCATTACTATTTTAGTTTGTTTTCATTTCCAGTTACCAGCACAAATTTACAGTCACCAGCATGATTTGCAAGAGTGGCATGAATTCGCTGAAACAGTAACTCAGAGCAGAATGGAGATGTCAAAGAAAGATTGAAGGCAACCCAGTGGTTTTGGAACTTGGTCTACGGGGGTTGTTTGCTACCTCACTAGGAGGATAGCATCCCTCGTGGAGCCAGTTGTTAACACTCCATTTTTTAACAGTTGATTTGAGAGCCTTATAGAAGTTTGATGAGGGTCTCATTACCATGAACTTCATGTGAACTCCCCTTTAGGTTATCAGAAATGAAAGGAAAAGGAGAAAACGAAAGGTGTGTTGAAGGCGTTGAGTGAGACTCAAAATCAAAGGCTGAGATTGATCGGAGGTGGATCAATGGCTCCAAACCATTTCACGCGAGTGGACATGCTCGACCAAAGCCGTGTTTCCAGATTGTGAAACGGGTTAAAGGTCAAAAACATTCTATGGTCGAGATGGGATTTGAGTGAGATCTACGACCTCAATCAATTTCACAAGCCATACTTGTGTGGGTAAAGCCGCGGTTTCAAATCATGAAAGAGGGGTAGTGGTCACGAATATCAATGGCTGCGATAAGAAAGGCGAGAAATCTATGGCCATAGTTTATTTTGCAGAGTGGACTAGCACGGATGAATGTCAAGGTTTCTCATTGCGAAAGATAATGGGGCCCACTCAGATCTATAGCTGCATGAAAGGTCGGTCGCGATCGATGGTTGAGAACATGTCACGATCCAGAACTGCCCGCGGTGTTCAAAGGAGAAAAGTTGGCGGTAGATGGAATGAAACATGGATGGTGGATGTGAAATATTCCTCAGATCGGATGGCTGGGAAGGTTCCTAGGGTACAGGTTTCACATCCAATGTGGAGATGATAGCGGAGGAGACGTTCATGCATGTAATATGCCCCCATTGCAGACTGGCTGATTCCTTCGACACCATTTGGGATGATCCTAAGGTGAAAGTCTTTCCCAGTGACACTAATTTCCTTTGTTCATAAGTATGGCATATGGTTCATTTCGAAGGGATCCATGAGAAATATGGAGGGTTGATTCATTGAGGCGATAGACTAGGCATTTAAACGAGGCAGAAGGAGGCGACTAACTAAAGCAGCCCGATGCCACCGTCACGGTAATTGAAAGGGAAAGAAAGGTCACATCCACATCCCTTGAAACCAGCTTGGCAGCCAAGCACGTCGAAATGATACTCAGGCCGAATGTGACTGCCAAACACTATGATGTTTATTGTTTATATTTGTAAAACATGGCTATAGTTCCACTCACTGTACTGTTAATGCATTATAGTGAATTATAAAAATTTTCAAATCGGTAGTCTCAGCATTAGAATAGTATAAATACACTCCCGATAGAGGGGGTTAAAAAAAAGGAGTGGGTTGGATTGGGAAACATTCTAGGGCTAAGGCTCTCCATTGTAAATAATATTAGATGCCTGTGTTATGAATAAAATTGTAGAGGAAGAGTTGTTTCTTATGGCAGAGATTCATGTGTCGTTGCTTCTCCCAATATGTACCTTCTTTACATTGTAATGTGCTTCCTATTTTCATTCCAGTTTGTTGATTGCTTTCATGTCTGTAACTTAGTGTATAACAGTTAGGAATTCATACTCGCTATGCTCCAGCTGTTGTTCCAGACATTTCTCAAGTTTATTCTAAAGTTACATGGAATTCATCTCGCTAGTTCTCCATGTGATGGGATGTTCTCTCTCATCCTCTAACCACCCACTAAATATCTCCTGATTGGGACATCGGCGGCTACCTTGCCTCTGTTTGGAACCCCAGGCCATTCCTTTCCTTATGCAAGTGTTCCCTACACAGGTTTTCAAGTCCATTGCCAATGGTCCCTTAGCCCGATAATCCCACCTTACATCTCACCTTGATACACTTTGTCCCATTCAAGATCCTGGTCCCCTGATTATCCTTGACTAAAAATATTACGCGGAGTAGAATCTGAAGACAAAATGAGAGATCCCTCTCTGACTGCGTAGAGTTGGAGGCAGAGTCTAGAGTGGTTCTGTTGTTACCTGGGAGCGGGCCTTCCGCAACCTTTGGGTTCATTTTCAGTGCTAACAAACTGGCGCTGTTGCTAGGGATTAAATTGAAGATCCTCCTTGGGAAGAACGACAAATATTTTAGATCTGGTTGTTGATGGTGAACAATTGGCCAGACATCAAGAAGGTTGAGCACTTTATAATCCCACCTTACATCTCACCTTGATACACTTTGTCCCATTCAGGATCCTGGCCCCCTGATTATCCTTGACCGAAAATATTACGCGGAGTAGACTTCGAAGACAAAACGAGAGATCCCTCTATGACTGTGCAAGGTGAGAGGCGCCGTCTAAAGTGGTTCTGCTGTTACCCGAAAGCGGGCCTTCCACAACCTTTGGGCTCATTTTCGGTGCTAACAGATCATATCCTTTTTCTATTTGGATTTTGACTCTTCTCCCTCTGTTTCCTTGAACTCTTCTTTGATGTATCCATCTAGGTCATGCTCTTCAAGGATGAACATAATTCTATACTTCCATTCTCTGAAATTATTCACTCCCTTAACCTTTTCATATAGCTTGGTATTGTTTGTCATATTTTAATGAATGAGAACCTCAAATGGAAATATAGTAGATTGTACTTACCAGTTTGAGGACTTTTTCTGGAACCAACTTCAGGATGACTTAGGGTTTGACTAGAAACCCCTAATTTTCTAGTTGAGATCACTTGTAGATTTGAGAGGAGGAAAATATGCACCTCCCTAAGGTGAGCTAGACTGTATCTTGCATTTCTTGAATTTGAGGATGGAAGCTTGAAAAATCTGATGACCTAGCTTCTCCCGATAATAATGACAAGTCAAAAAGTGAAAATACTCATAATGAAAAACTGCTTCAATAGAAAGATGCACCCTCCTAGGGAGAGTTGAATGGACCTTCTTTTTCGGTTGATCTGTGGAGGGAGGTCTCTAGAATAGAAAACCCTAGCTTGTTGGATTGCATGATGAGTTGTTGCACAATGTACTCTTTCAGGTTGGCTCTGATACCATGTTAAGTTTTATTTTCAAATAGAACAAAGGATCACTAAAAGAATAACATGCACAACATAACAAAATATAACACACATATTTATCCTGGGAAACCATCATGGGGAATAAAATGAATCAAAACTTCCTCTATATAGACTTCACCCATGTACATTGTAATATCCTAGGAATAAGACTATACTGATTCCTCTCCTTTAGATGGAATATTTCTTCTCTCTCTATGTAATATCCCAAATACTGATATTCTCTAATGTTCTATGATAATGCTGAATCACACATTCAATCTCATACAAAGTTGCAAAATATCCATGCATGCAAACTCGCCATGCAAAAATTCCCTAAAATATAGCTGAATTAGGGTTAGGGTTTTGAAGAGAGAAATTAACACTTACCACTGATATTTCGGCTAATAATGACTCTAGATATTGCTGCATGCATAAGGATAAATATGGGTGGTCTAATAATGCTCTTTTCCTCCGGTGTTACCGCCCCGTAGTACAATAAACACCCTCCAGACTGAAGGTGACATTTTTCTAGGAGGAGAGGTTCGTTTGGGCTGAAAATTTCTGAGCTTGTTCGTCTGCTGATGCTAGAGAGATGGACTAGTGCATGCAGAGGTTTGGATGCCTCTAAGTTCCCCATCAAATTGATTGGCAGTTCTACTGCTCATGCCCCCAACTGATTTGTTTGGATGATAGCTATTCCAGGTGAGGAAACTGATGGCTGATAATCACTACATATCGTAGGATAGGCCTGTTGAGAAAGAGGAAGCTGAAATGCAGAGGAAAGACTGGGTTTTGTGGTCTGAGCAAATCCTTCTGTGTTTTCCCTGCTACTTCCAGTTGCAAAATGTGGATCTGTTAATAGCCCTTCGGAATGTGTTGGATCTCCGAATATTGTAGTATATGATGGATACAATGGATAAACCTGGATGATCTATCCCAATAAGAGACTAGGGTAGATATCTCATTGCCGAACCCTCGCTAGTTGAAGACACCATCTCCAACCCCAACTGCCACGGCTGCATGTTGTGCTGCTGCTCAAAACTCCAAAATCAATCAACAATAACAATAGATATCCTCTTTGGTCCAATAACCCTTCTTAAATATCTTAGCATGTACTTTTAGGGTTTGCATGTCACTTTTAGAATTTGTGCTTTACTTTTGCATGCATGCAATTCTAATTTCTCGTTGACTTTTAAGACTGAAGAAATAAGGCCTGCATGCTCCTCATGCTTTCTGATAATCACTCTGATGGACCTATTTACTATACTGATGATTGAAGAATTGTACTCATATGATCCTGGAATTGAAGGCCCTCGATCAATTCCCTATTTATAAAAAATGGGACATTACAGTCCGCCCTCGCCAAAGATTGCTTGTCCTCAAGAAATGACACACAACTCCACAATCAGTCAAACTGAACCAATTGAGTTTGAGTATGATCCCAGGGTCCCAAATTATCCTAGGATATCTGCAGTACCTTCTTCTCAAAGCATTGCACTGCATGGTACCATCACCAGAGACCTCCTGAAAGCATCCTATAGCAATCACTAAACTTCCAGTCACTATAATCCCAGTGTCCCAAATCAATATAAGAATTGTAGAGGTCAAAATGCATCCATCGCTACCCTATGTAGTATCAACACAAAGAGAATCATGTAGAATCCCAAGTAACCCCATCCGTAAACATTGTATCCATCCCTCATAAGGTCTCCCACCTAGATCCCAATGCAAACTTGTGCATCTTTCATCCGAAATATCCCAAGGTTGTTGTGAGACTATACCCCTGGCTAGGAATGGATTCCCAAGAATCGCCCACTCAATAGGACACCACCCCTTAATCTCATCAAACCCCCAAAAAGCACCTTGTCCATAAGCACCATCACAAGGAATAATCCTACCAAGCTGACATTCTGCCCTTATGATTTCAATTGGAATGCTCATATACTGCTGCCCAATTTCTCGATCCTGGACAACTTGTAAAAACCATCCGCCATTATGCAAATGTGGACTCAAGATACTGCAATCCTTGTCTTTGTACTCTTGAAGAGGACTGCTTTGAAATGCAATAGTATGTTTCGTTTGCTTCCCCATCAAGTAATCCAATTGCTCTTCAATACTAGAAAGTCAATACATACAACTCGAAGAACTGTAAGCTCAACATCTCATTGTACTATGGTGTCTCAGAGTATCTTAATCCACTCTTTCATCGCTAGAATGATTTATTTAACACATTCATTCTTCTTTTGGTGACTATCATCTGGAAGCTCTATCTCATGCATGTATAAACTCTCCCTAACCTCCATGTGTGGCTGCTCACTATCTCGACTGATGTTCTCATTGCCTTGCACCTCATGTATTTCACCTGTCATAACTGTTTGGACTCCTACTGTAGGTGATGAAGAGTGTACCGAATCCAAATCATCACATGGCTTGTACACAATCTAACTAGCGAACGTTCTTGTGTCGCTAGAATCACAGGATGGCTCTAATGTGATCTCCTCATG
Organism: Pseudotsuga menziesii; assembly: GCA_001517045.1. NCBI lineage: Eukaryota > Viridiplantae > Streptophyta > Pinopsida > Pinales > Pinaceae > Pseudotsuga > Pseudotsuga menziesii. The sequence goes on along the minus strand of LPNX010496920.1, from coordinate 131,155 downwards.
CACATCCTCATCATGTACTGTTAACTCCAAATGAAGCTCACCAACAACCGGTACTTCATGCTCATCTTTCTTCACTTCCCCAACTATGCCTTTAAAGATATGATCTAGGAGGATATTGGTGGCCACCCACCTATTCCACTTGGACCCCCACCATTGTTTCTTTCAGTTTTCTAGTTTCCTTAATTGTAGCACAATTTACTATTTTTGGCAGTTTTCGGGTCCTAAACTTTCAGAGCCGTTTTGAGGCCCTAAATGATGTTTTTTCGGCATCGAATGGTCAGGAAAATATGAGCCCGTTTTGATGCCAAAAAAACGTCGTTTAGGGCCTCAAAACGGCTCCGAAAGTTTACGACCCGAAAATTGCCAAAAATAGTAAATTGTGCTACAATTAAGGAAACTAGAAAACTTGAAGAAACAATGGTGGGGGTCCAAGTGGAATAGGTGGGTGGCCACCAATATCTAGTGAATGGCCATCAATATCCTCCTGGATCATTCCTCCCCCCCTTAGGAAGCAATGGTTCCCATTCTGTTGAGTTCCTCCATGAGATGAGGAAACTTCTGCTGAACTTGGTCCCTAGTGAGCCATTTTCCATGGTGAAGGAGTTGGCCTGCTTTGAAAACTCGATATAGCTGGATATTCTACTGGCGGGTGTTCTTGATCTGTGTGTCCATAATCTGATCAGTTGTGGCTTGTTCCATGCAGTCGGGGTTTAACTCTGTTGGTGTGAGTTGTTCTGCCACGTCTGATGTGTTTAGTAGAGGTGGAAAGTAGGGCCGAAGGTGGTCCACATTGAAAATTGGGTGCAAACCAAGGAATGGTGGAATACTGAGCTCAAAGGAATTGTCCCTGACAGCCTTGGTGATGGTGTATGTCCCATATTAGAGCGGGTGAAGCTTTTGGTGGGGTCCAGTGAGGCGCTCCTTCTGCAAATGTAGCCACACTTTGTCGCCCACCTGGAAGTTGTGTTGCACTCGATGATGATCATGTCACTGCTTGTACTTAGCATTGGATCTATCCAATATGTCATGAACCTATTGGCGAATGTGTTGAATGCGCTCAATGAAGTTGTTCGCCTTGGAAACTTTAGATTGGATATGAGCTGAATCAGCTTGAGTAGCTGCAAATGGCATGGCTATGTCAATGGGACATAGTGGCTGGAATTCCAATCCCACCTAAAAGGGTTTATGGTTGGTTGAGCTGTGGAGGGCCCGATTATAGCTGTTTTGTACATAGGGGAGGCTCTCATCCCATGTGCGTGGATTCTTTGAGTTGTACATGTGCAAAATGTGTACGATCATCCTGTTGACGACCTCTGTCTAGCCATCAGTCTGGGGATGGAAAGTTGTGGACTTAGTGATCTTGGTGTATAGCATTGACAATAGGCTAGAACAAAATGTACTAAGGAATATGTTGTCCTGATCTAATATTATAGACTGTGGGATCCCAAAGTGTACCCACACTTGTTCAAAGAAGAGTTTAGCAGTGGCTTCTGCTGTGATATTCTTCTTTTAGGCTGCCATTATGGCCATCTTTGAGAATTTGTCAACGACCACAAACACACAATCATTGCCGTGCTTAATTGAAGGAAGGCCCAACATGTAATCCATGGAGATGGATTCCCAAGGTCAAATAGGGGTAGGAAACAGAGTATAGAGGCCTTGCTTCTTGATGGATGGTTTGGCAATGGCACAGGCAGTGCAGGATCAGATGTACTTCCTGACATCCTGTCAAAGGTTCGGCCAATAGAAATACTTTTGCATTACTACCACTATTTTCTCGACCTCGAAATTCCCAACGACCCGACTATAGTGCACTTCCCAAATAATCTTGGCACGCTCACTTAAAGGAACACAAAGGTGTCCCATGTGACATAGTTGTCCATCCTGTAGGTGAAAATTTGGAACTTGGTTTCCCTCTAAGAGTTTCTGGTATGTGTGGTTGAATTATGAATCGCTCTTGTAGAGAAGTAGCCAATCAGAAGTCTCATGCCCATAAGAGTTGAGCATGGTGGTTATCGCCACGATCGGTGGTTGGCTGAGGTAGTTTGCAACATTATTGGTGCTTCCCTTCTTGTACTTGATGTTCAAATAAAACTATTGTAGATATGTGGACCACTTCTGATGGTGATCATTTTGTAACTTCCCTTGTGTCTGTATGAACTGTAGGGGTTAGTGGTCTATGTGGATGATCGTTTCCTTCCCCAAAATGTAATGCTTCCATTATCACAAGCCTGTACAATGGAATACATCTCTTTGTCATAAGTGGGATATTTGCGGACTGTGTTGAACAGTGTCTCACTGCGATAAGCAATTGGATTCCCTTGTTGAGTAATAACTACCCCAATAACATAGTCAAAGGCATCTGTCTCGATCTCAAATGGTTGTTGCAAGTCTGGTAATGTGAGCACTAGGGCACAACAGAGGCGATGTTTTATTTATACAAATGCCTTCTGTTGAGTTTCCAACCAAAATAATTTTGCTTTAGCTCCTCCCTTGGTGACTTGACTCAAGGGCCAAGTGATATGAGAGAATCCCAACACGAACTTGCGGTAGAAACTAGCAAGGCCCAGAAAGCTGCGAAGATTTGTTAGAGTAGTTGGGGCTGGCCAATCCAGAATGACTTGAATCTTGGTTGGATCCACATGTACCCCACACTCATTAATAATGTATCCCAGATACTGAACCTGGGTCATGCCAAAAGTGCACTTGTCCAAATTGGCACACAACTTGTGCTGTGCAGTGTTTGGAGGACCTGTCGGATGTGTTGGAGGTGCTCTTCCCAAGTCTGGCTGAATATCAGGATGTCATCCAAGAACACTACTACAAATGAGTTGTTGAATGGCCGCAAGATGTCGTCCATCAGTCTCATGAAGGTTGCAGGAGCATTCGTCAACCTGAAAGGCATGACCAACCATTCAAAAAGGCCCTCCTTGGATTTGAAGGCAGTCTTCCACACATCGGTCGGCTTGATCGGTACCTGGTGATACCTGAACTTTAAGTCGATCTTGCTAAAATATTTCACCCCTTTGAGCTGGTCCAGGAGGTCATCAATCCATGGGATCAGGTAGTTATTCTGGACAGTGATCTTGTTTAGTGCCCGATAGTCAATACAAAGTCTCCAAGTCCCATCCTTCCTCTGTATCAACATGATCAGGCTCCCACAGGGCGATGAACTTGGTCGGATGTGACCCTTTTGCAGCAGCTCCTAAATTTGCCTCTTCATTTCATCATTCTCTAGAACAAAGCATCGATGGATCGGTCCATTAGGAAGTGACACACCTGGGGTTAGATCGATGGGGTGGGTGACCTGAAAGTGGAGAGGCACCCCAGTGGGTGAGGTGAATATGTCCCGGTACTCCTCCACGACCTTGTCCATTTGTTGTTGTTGTGCGGAGGGGCCCTGTATGGAGGTCGTGGCCATGATATTCTTCTTTCCTTGAAGGTAGATTATCAAGAAAACAAACTTCCTGATTTTGGAAATGAACTTACTGCATTGTTTTGCAGTAACCAAAGAGATAGCGGCAGGAGGTGGTACCTCTGGTATCTTGTACAAATTATTTCCCATCGTAATAATAACAGCGCAAGGCCGGGACTCATACACAACATGTCGCTTCCATAAGTATGGTTGACCTAATAATACATCAGAAACATCAAGAGGAGCAATATCACATAATACCTCATTGATGAAGAGCTTGATGCTGTAGGGAAGGCGACACTGCTGGTTGACGTGGAGATCCCGTCCTTGGTGAAGCCACCCAATGGTGTACGAATGCGGGTGTGATGTGGTTGGAAAACCCAACCACTTCATGACCTCTGCTAAAATCAGGTTCTTTTGGCTCCCAATATCGATAATGAACTGTAGCGGGGAACCCTTTACCCACATCTGGGAGTGGAAAAGACGCTCCTCCTCCTCTGAATCTTTTGGTTCTTCCTTTTCGATCTTCATGGTGGAAAAGGTGGTGTTGGGCTTTGCATAGATAATATTCTTCCCTCTGTCATTCCCCTTCTCAGGTTCTAATTCAGTGTCATAGTATGCATCTGATTCAGCCTTTGTCTTGGCCACCAGTGACTGCTTGTCCCGACACTCACTTGTGTTGTGAGTGGGGCTCTTAAGGAACTCGCACCACTTTCCCGCTTCCTTCTTCGGCTTTGCAGTGTTGCTCTTTTCTTGTAGATTTGGTAAGTTTTATTGAGTCACCATGCCTTGGCTGTGTCCTTGGTTCTGTGGTTTGGGGGCACCTTTCCCTTGCTTCTGATTCACAGATCCAAAGTCTCTCTTTTTCTGTTTGAATTTTTGCTCAATTTTGGCAGCATACCGATATGCCGTACCAAGTGAAGATATGTCAAGGAACTCCATTTCCTCCCGAATCTATCTGTGCACACAACTGCGGTACTTCAGAACCAAATGTTTCTCTGAATATTTGATACCTAACTTGGTGCGCAGGGTATGGAACAGATTCGTCAGCTCATGCACATCTTGATCTCTTTGCTACCGCAGCGTAGTCCATTGTATGTACTTTTCCTCATAGCTCCCCACCAGATAATATTGTCCTTTGAGGGCATCTCAGAAATAATTCCAAGTGGGTACGACCAAGAACAGAGAGGGTTCCTCCTCCTCCTTTCTCTCACAGTAGGTTTCCCACCAGTCCTTGACATGGGGCGGCGGCTTTGAGTAGAGAAAAAGTAATCTTTTCCCAGTCGAAAAAGTCATGAACCGAGACATATCATTCTAATAGATTCAATCATCTATCTATGGCATCTGCATCTATTCAGCCATCGAATATGGGAATGTTGAAGTTTAGTTGTACCTTAGAAGGGGTTGCACCTCCAGAGTGGCTACTAGATGCAGATGCACGGCCAATGGGAAGTCGTTGAAGGATCTGGGCAAAGTTATCCATCATCGTGTTCCTTTGTTTTTCAAGGGCCTCCTCAAGCAACATTTTGATAGGATATACTACGCCCTTGTCTTTCTTTTCATCCCCCATGGGTGGCCATCGTGATTTACGAGGATGATCTTGAAAAGGTTCAACCAGATTGATCCCTAACTCTTTATGCCCCGCCCTTGTTGGGGACATGCAAAGAAGGATCGAGAAAGATAAGATTGCTTTGATACCGCTGATCTGGATTTATGCAGGAATGCAACATAATATAGAAATAACCATAGAAACAAATATTCAGTGGAATAACACTTCATTTCATTAATCAATAACTGAAACTTGTTTACATACAGAACGGAAATAAACTAGCTAGAGTGTTGGTAGCTTATCTCTGAGAAGAGATGTTGCAGCTACATGCCTCTGAACTCTATGTTACAATGAGGATCGAAGGCCTATATATTATTGAGAAACAATGGAAACCCTACACATCCAAAAACCTAACCCTAGGAGGTGAAATGCTAGAATGTGGGCCCCGTTGGGTAACTTGGTACATCAATTTCCCGATGTCGTAACTTTAGCATACTACCTCCGTTTGACACACATGATACATCATTAGAAAGATCTGTTTAAGGAATACATCCATAATTAGAAAATATCAAGTTTTTAATGACCATTTGATGCCGAAAAAACGTCATTTAGGGCTTCAAAATGGCTCTAGAAGTTTAGGACCCGAAAACTGCCAAAAATAGTAAATTGTGCTACAATTAAGGAAACTGGAAAACTGAAAGAAAAAATGGTGGGGGTCCAAGTGGAATAGGTGGGTGGCCACCAATATCCTCTTGGATCAGGATATCCTCATCGAAATCCTTGGGATGGCTCCTAAACTTAATGGTGTAATAATATTGAAAGGACAATGTTGAACATCCCTCATCACCCAAGGCTAGATATTCCCAATATCGAGGGAAGTGTTGCAGTGTTTCTAACCTATGTAAATTTTCAGTCAAGATCCTTCTCATTGTCTTCATGTTCTCACAAGTTGGAAAAACAAAACATTTAATCTGACATACACTTCACCAACATCATTGACATGCATTTTCATGTACAAGCATGCATAAACATGTACTTTTATTCAATTGCTATATGCCCACAACTCGCAAGGATCATGCTCTAATACCACTGTAATATCCCAAATACTGATATTCTCTAATGTTCTATGATAGTGCTGACTCTCACACTCAATCTCATATAGAGTTGCAAAATAACCGTGCATGCAAACTCACCATGCGAAAATGCCCTAAAATATAGCTAAATTAGGGTTAGGGTTTTGCAGAGAGAAATTAACACTTACCATTGATATTCCAGCTGATAATGACTCTAGAGATCGATGCATACATAAGGATCTAGATAGGTTGTCTAATAATGCTCTTTTCCTCCAGTGTTACCGTCTCGTAGTACCGTAAACACCCTCTAGAATGAAGGTGACGTTTTTGTAGGAGGAGAGGTCCGTTCGAGATGAAACTTTCTAAGATTTTTTTTTCTGCTTATGCAGGAGAGATGGATTGGCACATGTAGATGTTTGGCTGCCTCTAAGTTCCCTAGTGAATTGATTGGTAGTTCTTTTGCTCACGCCCCCAACTGATCTGTTTTTCTTATAGTTTCTCCAGGTGAGCAAACTGATGGCTGATAATCATTGCATACCGTAGGATAGGCCTTTTGAGAAAGAGGAACTGACATGCAGAGGAAAGACTGGGTTTTATGGTCCCAATGAATCCTTCTGTGTTTTCCTTGCTACTTCCGGCTGCAAAACGTGGATTTGTTAATAACCCTTCGGAATGTGTTGGATCTCCGAATACTGTAGTATATGATGGATGCAATGGATAAAATTGGATGATCTATCCCAATAAGAGACTAGGGTATATATCTCATTGTCGAACCCTCACTAGCTGAAGACACCGTATCCAACCCCAACTGCCACGGCTGCATGCTGTGCTGATGCTCGAAACTCCAAAATCAATCAACAATAACAATAGATATCTTCTTTGGTCCAATAACCCTTCTTAAATAGATTAGCATGTACTTTTAGGGTTTGCATGTCACTTTAATAATTTTTACTTTACTTTTGCATTCATGCAATTCTAATTTCTTGTTGACTTTAAATACTGAATAAATAAGGCATGCATGCTTCGCATGCTTTAGGATATGAACTCTGATGGCCTTCTTTCTACAATGATGACTTAATAATACTGAATTGATGTACCTTTCTGATCCTAGTGCTATCAGTCCTCAGTTATTCCCTCCTATGGCCCTCTTTACTATACTGATGACTGAAGAATTGTCTTCCTATGCTCCAAGTATTGAAGGCCCTTGGCCAATTCCCTATTTATAAAAAACGAAACATTACACTCTAGCAAAACTACTTGAGTTCTTTGTGTGTTCAAATGAGGGAGGCGCCTCCGCTATTTATACTGATTAGTGGAGAAGCATAATAACCCAACATGGCCAACTTCTCATCCCAATCAGGTCTGACTTGCCTTAGGAGACCTAAAATTACATTTTAATAGTACTTTTGTGGGTACTACTGACTCGGCTTACAACAGAGGTTTTACCTCAAGACTTTACTGACCAATTATATCAATAACATCCCTAATTGAAGGAACAACATCTCCAAAAAGGGTAATAACAATAATAATACAATTAGAATATCTTCCGCAATTACATTTCTTTAACATCTTAATCCATACATACTATTATTTCCAATGAGTATATGACAATATCCTATGTTCCTCCATTATATATGGTACAATATACTCACATACATATATTATAATTTTCTCATATAATCATTTAGGTGAAATACTATACATCTCATATCTCATAGTACAATTATTTCCTTAGATATTAATACAAATTTGTTTATCATAATACCATCCACATAATGATACATATATCAATATAATCTATTAAACATGTTTTTTGATTACACATGCCATAAATTTAATGTTAATTACATTCATTTAGAAATCTAATACATTAAACTATATCCTTTACATGTTCATCATATATGAACTACACTCATATTCCACCCTAAATACATTCATATTAACACGATCTTCCTTGTATACACATGGGATATAACCTGCCTAAATTAACATCAATAGATTCATATTGAATGTTTAAATATATGGCATTTCATTTAATATAATATTCAAAATAATATTTAAAACATATGACATTTCAATCTTAATTCAGCTTTTGTAATGAAATTTGTAATGGAACTACACTCATCAATGCATTTAGATCGAATATAACATATTAAGCCTATCATTCTGTACCTTTAAAATAATATACCAGATATTAACCTTTCTTCCATCTTTAATATCATATATATATTTATATATTTGTTTTATTCATCTTTAAACGTTTTGTACTTTTTTTTTTCAAAAAGAAAAAAGCCTCTCCTTGATATTCATAATAAGAATCAAAGGGCATCTGAAGTGTTGTCCCAGAGAAGGGGTTACAAACATACAAGATCAATGAGAGAGTACCATAATACTGTCCACTAGGAATAAGTCTCAACTCAACAGACCTGCTAAGAGGGAGATCAAGGAACATATCCATCAAATACTCAATCTAGTCGAAAACAAAAGGAGATAACTGTCCGTCAAATCCATCTCCACTGTGAACATATAAGTGTAGAGCTGCTATCTGAAGATGCCCGCTCCAGACAACCAAAGAGGTGCTAAAAAGGAAATTGGAGAACAAGCTCCAGCATCGAGCTCAAAAGAGCTTGTAAGTGTCATGAGAGACCAAAAGGCCTTCAAAAATCTTAGAGTAGATACCAGATCCAGGAGCTAAAGAAAGGGAAGACTTCGATAGAATGTCTGCTAGCTGATTATGTTCACGGTAGATATGACTAAAGGACAGGTTAAGAAAGCAGGTGCAAAGTTTTCTGATATCCCTGCACCAGTGACTGAGCTCAGGTGGAGAAAGAGCATCGGTACCCTTAGCCCATTTTATAATGAGAAAAGAGTCACTAAATATATTAAGTGTGGGTATCCCCATCACCTGGGCAATATGCAGAAGAGCCCAAAGCCCTGTCAGTTCTGCTTTGGTATTGGTACATGATCTCGCTCCTAGAGAAAACTCAAAGGAATGAGACTTATTCAGGTATAAACAGATACCTACTCCTCCAATATTTTTGGTAGAATCCCCATCAAAAAATCCACAGGGGTATGCAAGAAGAGGACCGGAGCCTAGGGCTCTAGGATTTTTTGCCTTTCTACTGGGAGGCCGATACATCTGTGAGAAATTTGAAATATGGAGAATAATGCTCAATACATAAATCTTTTTCCTTTCAAAAATGTAACTATTTCGAGCTTTCCAGATAGTCCACATAGCGAAGAAAGGGAGGTAGCAGCAGATCGAGTACTTTGTGAACCGGATAATCCAATTCTTCAAATAATTGAACAGATTATCACTTTGGAGAGGGGAAATGAAGTGTCCACTGAGTTGACTAATAACATCCTTCCATACAGAGCATGTATAAAATAAATGCTGAACACTGTCTTCATCAGCACTGCAGAGTGCACATATGCCAAGCCCTATCCAGCATTTCTTCTAGAGATTGTCCCACGTTAATATTTTATTTTCTAGGACCAGCCAAATAAAACAACTAATTTTTGTGGGAAGAATACCAGACCAAATGAGAGCTTGTAAACTGTTACCTGTTGGGGGATGTGAGGATTGTACAATACAATCATAAACAAGCTTAGCTGAAGCTGAACCGACAAATCTGTTATGATCCCATATGAGAGTATCTGACAGAGGATTTAGCCTAATCCTTCCCAACTCCAGTCCCCTCGTATAATTGTCCCATGCAATTTTCCAATCGCTAGCAATGTGCAGGTCCTCATCCGTGTACCAGTAATGATGTGTTCCAGGTAGAAAATTGCGTGCTTGCAATAGTGTGGATATATCCAGGTTCACCAAGAATTCTCTGAGCCCAGTTGGTAGAGTATGTGGAGTATGTGTACCATTGATAGGGTCAATTCCCACAAGAACATCTATACCATTACCCACTTTCCATGATATACATCTTCCCAGCCATGTAAGAGTTTGTAGGAACCCTCTTCAGATAATAGAAACTCCACAGAAATTAAACTTTTTACCTCTGAGCCATGCCACCACCGAGAGGTACTTCAGATATTTACCCATTAAAACATCATGCCACAGCCTTTCATTTTGTAGTACCATCCAGAAGTTTTTTAGCCTAAGAGCAATACTAAACCAATGTAGGTTTTTTATGCCCCAGCCACCGTTCACTTTCGGCCAAGATAGTTGTTTCTAGCAAGTCAAATGATACCTGTGTCTAATACCTGTAGAGCCCCATAGGAATGCAAATGTAATACTTCTGAGCCTGTTTAAGACAGAGACGGGGATGGGTGCAAGACCCAGCCAATATACAGGGAGACTAGACAATACAACTTATACAAGTATCAGACGACCACCCAAAGAAAGGTGCTTGTGTGACCAGTGAAGAATTCTATTTTCATAATTTTGTACCAACCAATTCCAATCACTGACCTTATACCCCAGTAGTTTAAGAAAATAACCGAGGTACTTGAAACCAGAGGCTATAGGTTCCATTTTATAAGGCAGGACTCTAGCTATATCACCTAGTGTACCTTCATCCACATTGTTGAAGAGGAAACAAGATTTGTCAACACTTATGCTCATCCCTGATGCCTTACAGAAGGTACTTAGAATAAATTCAAATGCAATCCATTCAGGTAGGGTATCGGTACCAAATAAGATCACATCATCCACAAAAAAGAGGTGTGTAAGAGCAAGTGCATAGGAGATTTTTATTCCTCTAATGAGACCATGCCCCCTAGCATCAGTGATCAAGAGACTCAGGCCTTCTATAACCAGTATGAAAAGCAAAGGATACAAAGGGAAACCTTGTGTGATTCCCCAAGAGGCACTGAAGAATTGTGAGGGAGTACCATTGATCAATACATCAAAGTTTGCTGAAGTGAGGCATCCCATTATCCAATTAACACCAAGGAGAGGCATCCCAATCTGTATCAGAATGAGTCTAATGAAAGACTAGTTAACTCTGTCAAAAGCCTTCATCAAATCCAATTTGAGGATAAGAGCACAAGTATTCTTGGTCTTTACCGTGTGGAGAGTCTCCTGGGTAATGCCTATAGGCTCCACTATCTGGTGGTTTTTGAGGAATCATACTACTCTCTGGAAATGTGAGAATCTAGGAAAGGCTTAAGTCTGACAGCAATCACCTTTACAATTAGCTTGTACATCAAGTTACACAAGGATATAGGTCTAAAGTTAGCAAAGGTTGTGGGTTTGTCCTTTTTTGGAATTAGGGCAAGGAAAGTGGAATTCAGAGAGGGGGTAATGAGACCTGAAGTCCTTGCACATTCAATAGTAGACAAAAATTCATTTCCCAACATGTCAAAGATGTGTAAATAGAATTCTACAGGCCAACCATCGGGACCAGGGCTCTTGTCCTTCTTGAAAGAATTCAAAGCTCTTTCTATCTTAGGCAGAGTAATAGGGGCAGTGAGACTGGGTGCATCCTCCTGTGAGATCATAGTAGGGTAAAGAAAGATAACCTTGAGTTGGGCCAGCAAGTAGGTTTGTTTATCATCACAGAAAATATGAGCATAATGTTTTTTACCCAGCTCCTTTAGAGCATGCTCATCCTCTATACAGTGACCATCCTCATCTTCTAAAGACCAAATAGTGTTATGATTTCTTCTACCCGAGGCTATAGCATGAAAGAACTTGGTATTGGAGTCGCCATACATGGCCCACTTAGTACGGCTCTTGAGTTTCCAAGTGAGTAAGAAATGATCCTACATCTTCTTTTTTTTGTATCTAAGCTAATTCAGGGTTAACTGATCCTCATGAGTGAAAATACCTGAATAGGATCCCGAGAGTAGGTTTTCAATATCCTTATCCAGCCTGATAGAACCATAATTCAAAGTGTTTTCTTTTTCCCGAGTCCAAGCTTTTACTTCCCTCTTCAGAGTTCGAAGCTTTTGTGTGAGGAGGTCCAAACCATTAATAGAAGATTGAGGATCAAGCTCAGACCATCTCCTAGCAACCTAGAGATTGAATTCCGGATCTTTGATCCAAGATCTATTAAACTTAAAGGGGAAGTTGTAGGAACCCACCGATTTATTCCATTCAAGGTAGATCGGATAATGGTCAGATATATCAGCATGTTGAATCCACGTATGATGGACCTTGAGGGAGGGAATCTAGTCAGAAGAGAGTAGGAAGCGATGTAATCATTTACTGATACCCTCTTCACCTACCCTACCGTTCCTCCAAGTGGGCCCAACATTGATAGGGGCTATGTCCATAAGACCAACAGACTCGAAAAGGAGTTTGAAATGCAGGGCAAGAGGATCTGGTACAGCTCTTTTACCCCAGGTCTCTATAGCATTCATGGTCAAGTTAAGGTCCCCCCCCAAGATACAATTTGGAGCACTGAGAAGGCCCCAGAAAAGTTCCTGATTCTTGTAGGGGCCACAACAATTTAGAATAACTTAAGGAGCATTCATTCCATGAAATTATGCCTTGACAAGAATACCAGCAACGGTCTCAAAGGATCAACATCTAACCCTAAGAGGGTTCCAGGCCATAAGCATCCCACCCGAGAGGCTTGAGGCATTTGTGGCATAGAATTCCCATCTGGGCAGAATATTGGAAAAGGCAAGGAGAGCTGGATAAGTACTGCACATAGTTTTCTGAAGGAGTATCATGTCAGGTTGAATCGAGAGGAAAAGGGAACAGAGGCTACATTGTTTGGTCTTACCTCCCAAACCTATGACATTAAGTGAGAGTATTTTCATAAGGGAACATGAGGGAGGGGTGGCGATGCTCTAAGTCCCCGATGAGGGTTCCCTCTTGCCGCATCTTTTATGCGAGAAGATAGAGGAACATAAGGTGGTGAGGCTAAAGAGAGAGACCCTGAGGATTCCTGCTTATCCCTCTTCTTTTTCCTAACAGTAACATTTTCAAATCAGATCGAGTTCAGGTGGAGTGTGGAAGGGGAAGTGGGGGTAGAAGCTGGAAAGATCGACGGTGATTTTTGTAGTGTGGGGTCAGTGAAAGAGGGGGAGGATGTAGGACTTTGTGGTGAGGGTGGATGTATGGGAGGGGAGGTTAAAGAAGGGAGAGGAGGAAAATCAACAAGTGAGGTAAAAGAGGGCACAACAAGTGTGTATAAAGGAGTCGGGTTGGGTGGTGGTGACAGACAGGGTAAAGGTGGCTGAGAGCAGACGAGCAAGGGTGAAGAAGGAACTTCAGAAGAGACCAAAGGGGAGTTTTTGACCATAGGTGGTACGGAGGGGCAAGCAATGACAGAAGGAGTGATCAACCCATCCAATGCCTCAAGTAAAGACTCAGGAACATCATAAAAAAGAGAGAGGGACTGTGAGTAAATACCTGTTTTGGGATGCTCTGGATCCGATAAAGGAGACCAACCGCGTGTAGTTGGTGTTCCTTCGTGGCTAGTGCACGATCGTTCATTCAGAAGAAAGGGGCAAGTTCTCTGGAGGTGTCTAGTTTCACAACACCTGCTGCAACGAAACGGTACATGGAGGTAATCGAGCTTCTGAACCAATAGTCCCTTGTAGAGAATCTCCACCTCAGCTGGCAACCCATTAGAGACATCCATTTCAACCAGCACCCAAGCCAATCGTTTTTCAAAGCTAAGATGGAAATCTTCGTCGACAGCAACAAAACGACCAACCATATTAGTGATGCCCTCAAGTATATTCTTGTTCTAGAAGGGAAACGGGAGATGAGGTAGAAGTACCCATAAGTGACGCTTTGTCACTCGTTCTCTGAGAGGGTCAAAGTGTGTATGCCAGCGACCTAGTACCAGTGAACCAGGGCCAATACACCAGATAGTATCAAGTATGAGCGAAGCATGTTCCGCTTCAAGAAAGACAAAGACTATCCATCCATTGGATAGCAAGCTGGTGGTCAGAATATACATCAGCAGTGGTTTCCAAAACTCAGAAGCCCAATCAACCCATGCTTTCTTTCCCATTCTGCAATATTCTAGCCTACCCACCAGTGCATGGGTGCACAGAGAAGACACACGGTCCATGTAAACATAGTGGCCGAGAACAAAATGAAATTTACCAGTAAGGGTTTTAATACCTTTTGTATGTCGCTTTCGTCGAAAGCGAGATGGAGCCCCATTGTCAGCCATGATGAAAGCCACTTACAAGTCAACCCAAAACTGCCGCCGAGGGAGACGATGGAAAACCCCAAACCCACTATGAAAAGGGGGAAGGGAGGAAACCCCAATATAGCTGGCAACTGTGAACCCAGGTGTTATCCAAAAAAAAAACTCTCGTGAATACCCAGAAGGAAATCCTAGACCAAAACTCCCAACCGTGAGACTGTGGGTATAACCCTGACCAACAGAAAAGGAAGAGCCTGAAAGAGTCACAGGAAGATAACCACCGGTCCGACAAACCCTGAATAATTAAGGGCTAAAACAAAAAGTTAAGAGAAAGGAAACATAACACCTCAAAATCCGGAGAAGGGAAAGACTAAACCCCTGTACCCCGAAACCGTAAGAGAAGTCAACCCAGCTACGCGTGCTGATGGGAACAGTAAATATATCAAGTGATAGAGCGACGTAAAAGACCATGCAAGGTTGATAACCCTAAAAAACCCTGACACAGAGGCGACAGAGAAAAAATGAAATATCTTCCCACTTTTTTGCTTGGTTGGTACTAGCCCCCCTGGTAAGGGGAGGCACTCCAAGTTACGCTGCTCTCTGTGAGAGTCACCAACCCAACAGGAGCAGGAAACTCCAGAAGACCCTAAAGGACAGTGAGGGTGAAAGGCTGCGGGGAGGTCAGAACAAACAGTGACAGGCAAGATGACAAGGAGAGATCCAAGGTATACATTGTAAGCCTCCATTTGTACATTTATTTATAACCTTATTACTCTTCCGTTCCATGTCATATATAAATATATATATTTACATATTTCTCCACACACACACATATATATATATATTTCAACATATAAATATATAAGCTTAGTTTATTTAGGGATATAGAACATTATCTTTGTAAGTAAAACCTCAAAAGTTATAAACAATTTTTCATATATATATTAATATGCAAACTATACATAATGGAAACTATAACGGAAATTTCTTTTTGTCTTATTAAGAGAAAATAAGACTTCTAGTAAGGAAAAATACACAGAACTATAACTAAAATATTCCCCTGTCCGTTTTTCCAAAATAATACACACGGTATCGTTTTATGATCCATAATTTTAATCACTACTTACCACTTTTGATCTTAATTAAACATGATTGCTCTTTATAAAGGTTATAAGGTTTATTTTTCCTTATAGATCTTGCTAGTTCCTAGGAATCTTAAATTTGATGAAATTTATCAGGCACGACATATTTTATCCAAAATAAAATAAAACATAAGGGATAATGTGTTACAATTCATAAAATATTTATGTTAAAATAAATAATTGGTTACGTTTTATTCCATTGCTATGCAATCAACCATAAAGAAAGTTGAAAATCACTCACCTTAACAATAATCTAATACGAAAATTGATTATAAGGTATAGCATTACAATCTTTATGATTGTGTTGAAAGGCACTTACTACATCTCAAATGGGATGTGTGTGAAATGTGTTTCATTAGTAACGGTGACATGGTATATGTCGACTCAATATAAATAATAATAATAAAAAGTAAAAAGTAAAAAACTTATAAATATGTCACTTTATAATTAAAAAAATAAAAAATATTATACTCATATAAATATACAACTATATTAGGGCAATACTCACAATCTTACAAATTGAGTAGTAAAATTCAATTAACTTACAACTATATTTATAAGGTTCTTTAAATGCAAATACAACTAGCAAGAAACCACGGACCACCAAAACCATGTGCCTTAAACCACTTACATCCTTTCTCATTCCAATTTTCAAATTCCAATTTATTCTCGAAATCTAGATTTTAAATTTTTATATGGATTATTTTACTCATTAACTACTCTTAATAGTCATTATTAGTTGTAGAGAAAGACAAGTAAAGTAATTTTTGGAAAACTAATTGATTATATGATTATTAATGTTACTTAGCTCATCTACTGATATTTACCCTATTTTGAAATTACTTAAGCAAGTTGGCAATTTCCCTCCCAGTAGGAATACTTATTAGCAAGTTGGTCATTTCCTTCGTGAGTAGAATACTTATTAGACATTTTTGTAAATTAAAAAAAGTTTGTACGTGAAGAGAACTTAATTCCTCTCGACTCTTGATAGAGCCATACTTAAAATGGATCTATAGAAAGTACCCTAAGCTAAACAAAAATCCATTAAAACAAAAACAATAATTAATCCATCATTCATTAAAAAAAAATCTCAATAAAACTTCTGAGCCAAAAGCATGTTCATCCCAATTCTCATCCCAAGAGCTTCCTTGTCAACTCTTTTTAATGGGAGCGTGACCCCTTCCATCCACTAGTTTTGTTATTTTTAAAATACATATAATTCCATATGTAATTGTTTTACTATAAGAAGCACCACTAACTTCTTCTATATATATATAAAATATTGTTTCTCTTTAATTTATCCTGGTTACCTCTTAACTAATTAGTTAAATTATTTTATTTTAACCAATTTAATTCAGCAAGTTGTTTTTAGCTAATTTTAACTTTGAGATGCTTAACTTTCTCTTTAACTTTAGTATAATTTACTTATCTTAATTTTAATTTAGATAATTATTTATTCTAATTTTTAACTCTAGTTAATTACTTGAACTTAGCTAATTAACTCTTAACTAATTTTCATTTTAGCTAATCTTTAATTTAGCTACACTTGGCTAAATATTTAATTTAACATAAGTTATTTTAACGGTCTCTTTATTTTAACTAAATAACTTAAGATCACCAACTTTAACTTATCTCAACTAATGGTTATATGTCATGAACCATGGGTTATCAATTCATTATTTGCTAGTTATCCATGCATCGACTACTAGTCATCCATGCATTAACAATGACTTATATATGCACCATTGCTAGTCATCCATGCAATTATTTATTATTTTAGTTTTCTCATAAACTTCAAAAGTAAATAATTTACTTGAGCACTTATAATTACTTAATGTCCTTTTGTTTCCATAGAATAATAATACTTAGTTGTGTAGTTCATTAGTAATTTAATAGGGAACTTAACTTGTTCCTATGTAGAAGTTTGATCATGCCTCTTGGAATCTTTTCCCAAGTCTAGCTTTTAATGCTAGTTAGTTTTATGCTTTTAGTTAGGTCAAATTAACTTATTAATGCCTTACGACGACTAGTGGTTTCTTCGGTGTCCCTTCCTAGGACTTAACTTTTAATCATATTGTATGTGACACTTATAAACTTAAGTACCGTCTTGGTTTATTTTTATTGTTAATTTCTTGTGTCACCAAGATGACACCTGTCATCCACTCATTTCCACTTAACTAATGAACCTATTCCCCTAGTGGATTCCATGCCCCTATCATTTTAGTCGAGTCAAGTCTTCAGTTTCCTAAGTCTACAATTCACTATACAACTTAGGAATTCCTATTCATACTTACAGAGTTTTACATGTGGAGCCTCGGATTGAGCTCTTTTCCATGAATGGGTACACAATTTCACTTTGGATTACAAATATATGGACACAAAGGAGGGATATTACAATTACTATTAGGTGTCCGATACAAACCAGGGATAACGACTTCTTGGACAACTCCATACAAAATGATGTCCTCAAAGTCATTCTCATTCATAAGAGAAGAAATGTATTAATTTCTTTAGAAAAACATCGATTGAGAGGAAGATCGATATTGGATATGTAATGTACATAATAAACAAATAACAAGTCCATGTAAGAGTAATACGGGCTAAGAGCTATAATGCCCCTCCCAGAGTAATGGCGACCACCATCTTCATAATCTCGTGGGAACTAGTAGTGATCTATTGTATCTTCTGCATTAGACAACAAGAATTTATTATTACTATCACATACAATTCAACAAAATATAGATAGATATCAATTGCTTCAGTTCACTAAAGGATCCATTCACGAGTAAGTAAGAGTAATAGTGATTGGATAGTTGGTGCATGCGATATCCTCTAAGAAAAATGATTTCCTAGTATGTATCTTTGTTGTTTAATTTAGTATTACGCATGTACATAGTGCAGTCGTGTGTCATGGTGAACATTAAACTAAAAAAACCCAGCCAACTCGAAGATTTTAATCACCCAGCCCTGTCCTATCGAGGTCAAAATGATTTTGCATGGCGAACACTTTTCCTAAAGAGAACACATGGAGCGTCTTTGTTTTTTCACATGAACTTATCTCACTTTTCCTATATTTTATATTTTGATGTTGGTAGTGGAAGCAGGAAATAAACAAAGATAGATAAAGTTGAATGAAACAATGGAAATCACACGAATTGAACACACATATTTTACGTGGTAAGAACCTTAACAGTTAAACATCCATGGGGAAAAGAGTATCAATATTCTTATTATTCAAGAATGAGGATCAAAACAACTTACAACCATTTCTCACACACTTAGATTGATTGTTTTTGCCTCTACATGATTTCATGGATATATAACATCTCTCGACCAATTAATTATGCACCTACCAATATTCTATCTTGGGTTGTCTTATCTCAACAAAAGGTATAATAATAGGGATCTAGAAGATGCCCAAAAGTGCAATTTAGATCAATAGTAGGTTCTAGGAGATATAAATATCTTAGATATGTTGATTATCACTTTTGTAATTAGGTAATTAGAAGGAGGGCTAAAGATATGTTGAGGTTGTTAAGTGGGTTGTCATTTTTTGGTTCGTGTTGAATTGTCTTTTGTGGAAGGGGGGAGGGGGGTTACAAGCAATGGAAATGTGATTTTGTATTTAAACAATGAGAGTGGGAAAAAAACTATATATTAAATAGAAGAATATAGTTGTATTGTGTTGCATGTATAAGGGAGATAAGGAGAAGCAATGCATGGGTATAAAAAGATATAAGTAAAATAGTTTAGGTTTGTTAATGCACCTGACTTGCAATAAATTTAGATGCAATTAAAATTTGCTCTTTCTTTTGACGTTGGATGCAAGCGCTATCTTGCATACATGCGTATCGAGAAAAAGAGAATGTTGGAGTTATGCGTAGGTCGGAAAGATGCCTGACTCTGGAAACAACTGTAAATGTAAGGCCTTGGTGATCAATGTTTCCAATGTCAATTCGTTTCCTTTTGTAAGGTCATTCCTTGTGCTTTATGGATTGTTAAGCCCCAAGCCATGCAAAGTGGAATTTTTCTACGTGATCCCCTTGTTATAGGTAAGATTAGCACATAGTTTGGGTTGGCATTATCCCATGGTGGGCCCTTGTAGTGGATAAAATTAACAACAACAAACAAAGGAAGGTTGGGTGGATTAGTAGTAGTGTTGTAGAGGATTGCAACAACTTGGCCAAGAGCTCCATTAATAAGTCCTTCCTCAACCCAAAGGTTTGTGGTAAGCATAACGCATTGGTCAATGGAAAGTAGAACGATTAAAGATAGTTGTTCATCTTATGTTGCTAACATTGATGGTTTCTTCCTTATTTATGCTAAACACTGTGCAATTGGGGCATTTAGGTGTTTAAGCATTTGTTTGTTATGAAAGGCAATATAATTGTTAGTCGAGAACAAGTGGGTGGAATGTTCAAATGTTTGGTTCTTATCTTGGGAAAGAGAAGAAGATGTCCTTGACATGAGAAGGTTCTAGTCAACAAGATTTGGTGTTGCATTTCAAAGGTTAAGAAGGAGGTTGTGGAATGCAACTTGAGTAGGGTTATCGCCTTGTTGATGAAAAAATGTGTTTAAGCTACAGCAGAGGGTGTTTCCATGTGATTCCCCTACATACATGGGGATATATTTGACAGGGGGAAGTTGGCCTAGGTCACTGATGAGGATTATAGAGCAATCACCAAAAGGATAGGTTCGACGGAATGGGAATGCTTCACAAAGAAGAGCATCAATGCTGGTTAAGATATTTGGCCCGATGAAACTCATTTAAGAGAAGAAGGAAATTTTGGAGACATTTGCCACCATACACACTCTTTTTGGTCAAATTGGCCTAGTTAAACCACTATCCTAAGTATAATTGACATTAATTGACATCAGTGGAGCATTAATTGCCATCATCCAGTCACACCCATGCCTACCTATAGTCAAGGAGGCCAACTTATCCTTCTCCTACAGTCAAGGAGGCTAACTGGAGCACTCCGGGGGTGATATGAGTGATATTAATGCACCCAATTTCTAACTGGTGGTTATAATCAGTTCAACCAGTCAGTTAAGGCGCCTCCTCTCATTAAATATATTATTTAATGATGATTTATTATTATTTAATGATCTGGAGTCAACAGGGGCGCCTCCACCAACTTTTGATGATCAGTTCAGCTTCAGTTAACCTCATCGGGGTTCATTGAAGTCATGGAGCACTAACACTTGATGGTTGGCTTGCTATGACATGTGTTTAATCTCCTTCAATTGAGATTCAGTCATTTATTGCACTCTGACTTCAGTTAGGGTTTGGTGAGTCAATTAGGGTTTTGGTCAAGTGGTTAACTGATTGTGAACCAATGGCTTATAGTCAGTTAAGCCAGACTCACTCATTGAATTCGAATGACCTCCTAAGGTACTCAAATTCCTCGTTTATTCAAGCTATTGCTTGACATTGTTATTGTAACTATTCATTGTTTATTGAATATACAGAGAGGAAACCATTTTGGTTCCGATTAACACCATTTCTGAGTTATTTGTTGATTATTTCTTGATGAGATTGATTATTTGTTCCTAGATCAATGTGCAAGATTAATATGGTATCAGAGCATATAGCGGGACGAAGATCTATCTCTCAAAAACAAGCTTTTTGACAGATTTCTCCATGAAAAGTGAGCAATAGCTCAAAATTCCAGCACTGCACCAGAAGCCAAGGCTTACCACTCAATACCCCAAGTAAAGAACTTGTTGATCAATCTTGCTTGATTGACTATGCTGGGTGTGATGGAAGCCTAGAATGTGCAGGCTGTTCGACCTTACTTTGCTCTTTCTGTTTTGATTTTCAGATTCTATAGGTGAAGCATTCGCTACAGCACATCCAGATGGCCTCCTCAGCAAATCTCTTGACTCCATACAATTTCTACTCATGGAAAAGTGATATGGAGATTCAGTTGTGCTCCAAAGGACTTTTTAGAGTCACCATGGACACTGAAGTTGAGCCTAGATCCGCCGTAGAAAAATCAAAATTCTTGAACAAGAAGGATGAAGCCTTCGGTTTCTTGTGCCTCTGTATTTCCCGAGACCTTCTCTTCCATCTTATGGATTTGAAGACACTAAAAGAAATATGGGACAAATTGGAATCTCTATACGAAAAGCATAATGACTTGAGGGTTTACCAGCTTGAAAATGAACTCATGTCTCTCCAACCTTCCAATTTCGAGACTCTGAATGATTTCTTTACAAAGTTCAAGCATACTGTTTTACTCTTGAAGCAATGCAACGTGGAGAAGGAGGATGATCAACTAATCCTTTCCATTCTCTCCAAACTTGAGGCTGATTATTCAGTTTTTGTTTCTACATTTCGTGCGGGGAATCTCACAACCCCTGGATGGAAGATGCCTACAGTCAATGCCTTCATTGAGTCCCTAACAAATGAACATGACAAGCTTGTCCAGATGGGGATCATCCGATATTCCCGTGATAAAGCCCTCCATGTCTCAGGGCCCAAAGATCTAAAGGGTAAAGGAAAGTAGCAAAAAAATCAGAAAACTAAATTTGATGCTCCCAAGCCTAGAGTTGAAAACTAGCAGCATGATGAATCTTCTGGCTCAAGGAAGAACAAAGGAAAAGGGCACAATGGGAAAGAAAAAGTCAAGTGTTCTTACTACGGGAAGGGTTTTCACCTTGAACATGCCTGCATGAAGAAAAATCTTGATGAAGCAACCTCTCTCCTTGAGAGGAATCGCATCAATCTTCCGGAGAGCTTTCAGAGGAGAGATCACCAAGATCAGGAACCACAGCATGAGAAAGGTCATGCCCTCATGGCAAGCACTTCGAAGTCCAAAGCACTGTTGATTGACTCTGGAGATTTGAATCACATGATGGCTGAAAAATACTCCTTTTCATCCTTGGAGACCGGAAAATCCATCCCCATCCACATGGGAGATGACTCCACCATCATTTCCGAAGGACACGGTATTGTAGATCTTGAAAATGGTTTTTATTCTAATGTTTTGTATGTACCATCTCTAGCAGCAAATCTCCTTACTGTCTATCAGATGACACACACAGGAATTCCTAAGAGAGTCTCTTTCAACCCAAATGATGTTGAGATAACATAAATTGCATCCGGGAAACTCATTGCAAAAGGCCTTGCAAATCACCATGCAAAAGCCTATGAGTTCTCTCACTTTGTTGCAGATGCAAAGCCCACTACTCTGCTGGGAAATGAGGTTAGCAGGCTGTGGCATGAGAGGTTTGGCCATATTAATTTCAAATATTTGCAGCAATTACAGAAAGACTCCATGGTTGAAGGCCTCCTGGTCATCAAGGCAACCACGAGAATTTGCAAGGGCTGTGTGATGGGAAAACACCCTGAGCACAAGTTCGATCAGGGGAAGGCAAACCGAGCTACAAGCATATTGGGGATGATACATTCTGATATTAGCGTTCCGATGCCGGTCACATCCATGAATGGATCAAGGTACCTCCTTACTTTTATTAATTATTTTTCAAGGTATACATGGGTTTTCTTTCTCAAAAAGAAATCAGAAGTATGTGAAAATTTTTCTGAATTGAAGGCCTTGATCGAAAATGCCTCTGGCCTTAAGATCAAGATCTTGAGACCTGATAATTGAGGGGAGTATGTTAGTAATGAGTTTCTATACATATGCTCCCAAAGTGGTATTCAGGTCTAGCATTCAATTCCCTACACTCCCCAGCAGAACAGAGTAGCGGAAAGGAAGAACTGGTCTCTCAAGGAGATGACCACTTGTATGTTGGAGTCAAAGAACCTTGCTGAAAATTTGTGGGCTGAAGCCATGCATGCTGCAGCATACATTCAGAACAGGGTGCCACACTCATCTGTGAAAGGAAAGACTCCTTTCGAAGCATACTTCAGACACAAGCCGGATGTGTTGAACCTACGGGTGTTTGGGTCCATTGCATGGGCCCAGATTCTGCTTGATAAAAGAAGGGCTTTGCAACCACAAACCGTAGAATGTCTGTTTATTGGGATAAACAAGGAAATTTGACAGCTATGGCTTGCAACACTTCCCAATAGACCCAAAAATGGATCGCATAGTCCTCCTGTAGACTAGGCTCCTCAACCCACCACAAATTCTGATATCATGTGCCACAACACACCTTCACCGCATCAACTGCCATTGGTTGATAATCTTCAGGTTCCATCCATGCAACCAGTGCAATGAGAATTAACAGTGAACTATAGGAAAATGGCTGCCCGACCTGAGCAGCGAGAGCATCGTCAAGAAACTGGTTGAGCAGAAACAAGGACCAGTTCATCTGCACGCCCTCTATGCATTTTTGTGCACATGCGACCACACCCGAGTTGCATTGGACCGATTGATTCCCCCGAACAATATTACTTTGCAAAGACACGCCCGATACACATCGCCTGTGAGTTAATGTTGTCGATAAGATAGGCATGGCCATCACGCTGCCAACTGAATCGCTCCTTCAACTGCTTGTAAATCTTCTTGTTAGTATCCCGTCCGTAGATATATTGCACCATATCTTTGTCAGAGTTTAGCAAGCCCGTAATGCTTGCAATTAAGTCGATCATGACCGAAATAGGCTCATTCAACCAGAGCATCCCACCATGAAAGCAAGACAAGATTTGTTTAATGCATGCATGGGATTCATTCAATCGCCCAAAGTGGGGCATATTAATGAGCCCCAACAATACAGATTTATTCAACCTGCTCGCCCATGGTTGAGGAATCCTATGAATCGGTGCACCAGGCGCCGTCGAAACTAATTCATAAGGCTCATCTCGAAAATATTTGATCAACAACAAATCATGGTATTCAAACTTCAACTTGATCAATGCAGGGATGATATCTACTAAGCAAGTCATCCCTTCCGGCAACGACGACAATTTGGGTGGATACTTTTGATTCTTTGTGGGATTCCTTGGCTTCGCTCCCAGCCTCATTGGAGCGACATATCCCAGGATATCATGGAAGGAGACACCCCTGGGAGCCACAGACTCTATAGCTTCTGAGATCGACGGCTCGGTCTGTGCAGTCCCCTCTCCTTGCACTCTAGCCAAAGTGAGGGTGTGCCTCTTCTACGGTGGCATGGAACTGGGATTCTGAGCCTGCTGCTTTCTTTTGGGGATCAACGAAGAGCCTACCAGCATACTCATGACCTCTTCTTCAATGGACATGGGCTGAATGGGGGATTCCTACTCACTGGAAATATCAATTGCATCGGGGTCACTCAGCATGCCGCACTCCCCAAACCTTACTATGCACCCGATGACTCTACACCTCTACTTTGCAACTCACCAGAATCCCACATCACAACTTGCACCTCTAATTTACAAATCGCACTCAATACTCATCAACTGTACTCAACTCAACACTTTTCTCTCTCGACTAAACTGCTCTGAACAATTCCTTCCTCCCGCGTCCCACACGCTTTTTATAGTTACTTCCCAATTCGAAATCATCATTTCCAAATACACCATGTCCATCATGACCGAATCCAGCAGTAATGATTCCAAATCCATCGGAAATCTCACCCTACTAACGGTCGGATCAACCATTAATGTGCGTCGCTTCAACAAGTGCTGCTAGAAATTGCTGATTTAACCAACCCACAACCCTGCAGTTGTAGCAGGTGTTCTCCCTTCCATTTCTACTAACTCCTATCTTTGCACAGCCTCTTCCCCTAGGCTCGCCTTGCTGCTATCTAACAAAATCTTCCATTTTTTTTCGGCGCCTCAAGCGGTGCATAGCTCTGACTCCGTCCTATAGGGATTTAAGTGACTCCTGTTGACAAGCATCAGCAGTACCACACCATATAATTTTTGTAACTGAACCACACCTCCAGAAGTAATGGAATGAACAAGATACGGGCCTAACCAGTGCATCTGTAACTTACCTGGATGCTTCATGAACTTGCTGTCATATAAAAACACCAAATATCCTTCCGCAAACTATTTTTTCTTAATGTGGTGATCATGTCATGCCTTCTATTGATCCTTCACAAAACCCTGGTGGAAGCCTGCAATAAAGCGATCCTCTTCAAGCTGGATCAATTGCGCAATGCACTCTTCTAATTATTTTGCATCATCCATGCTGGTCGCGACAGCGATGCACAAACTAGGAACAATGTATTCCATGGGCATAACTGTCTCTTGTCCATATACCAGCTTAAACGGTGTCTATCCTGTTATCCGTTTACAAGTAGTGCGATAGGCCCATAGCACTGCTGGAATTTTCAAGTCCCAGTCATCGCGATTAGCATTGCATACCTTTGTCAACGTTGTTTCCAAAATTTTGTTGAACGCTTCAACAGTCCCATTCACCTGTGGATGGTATGGTGTTCTTTTATTATGTTGCACCTACAACTTCTCAGTTAGTGCTCTCACAGTACGGTTGATAAAATGGATTCCCTAGTCACTCATCAATATCCTGGGACACCCAAACCGTGTCACAATATTCTCAAATATGAACTTCGCTGCTGTCGCAGCGGTACAATCCATAACTGGTGTGGCCTCTGCCCACTTGGTCATATAGTCAGTTGTGGTAATGGTGTATCGCACACTAATCCTCTTCCTCGGTGGATTAATTAGACCCACAAAATCCACCACCCATTTATCAAAAGGTTGTAGAGTTACCTACGGCATAAGTGACATCTCATCCGCCATGATGGTTTACCGATGCACTGGAAGACGTCCCAACTCCACACATAGTCTATGGCATCATTATGCAACGTAGTATACCATAGCCCAACGTGCAATAGCTTCCGCATAGTATCCCTTCCTCCATAGTGACCTCCCGCGATTCCTGTATGCGCTTCTTATAGAATGGGTCCCTACTCATGTGGTAGGATACACCGTTGTAAGATTTCATCTAGTCCAAGCTTGTATAACTGCCCAACAATCAGCTAGAAATATGAAGCCTTTAATACTAACTGCTTCTTCTGATTGGTTGACATGTCCTTGGGAGCAACTCTTGTTTCCAAGAACTGAATGATTGGAGCAAAGTGGTCTTCCGCGATCTCTACCTGAAACAACTGCACATCGGGAAATCCATCATCGATATTGGTAGGTTCTTCTTCAGTCTCAATGTGAGATAGGTGATTAGGACCAACATTTAACCATGCTAGCTTCATGACTATTTCAAAGTCAAATTCCTGAAAAAGTATCCGCCACCGATAGATATTCCCCCCCCAACACAGGATTATTGACCAAATATTGCAAGGCAGAATGATTGGTGAACATTTTAAAGTGACCGCCTAACAAATAGTGCCTGAACTTTTGCAAGGAATAAACCATCCCCAAACCTTCTCTTTCAGTCCTTGTGTAATTTCGTTCAGCAAATGACAACTTCCTACTGGCATATGCGATGGGGTGATCTAGGTCGCCCTCTCCTATTTGTACAAGCAAATCCCCCATTGCAACAGAAGAGGCGTTGACATGCACATGGAACTCCTTGTCCCAGTCAAGGAATACCAGTATGAGTACAGAGGCCATCTTGACCTTCAGTGTGTCAAAACGTCCTTGACATTCCTGACTCCACTCAAATGCAACATCCTTCTTCAATAACTTCTCCATAGGGGTAGTAATCGCAGCGTATCCTTTGATGAACTTGGGATAGTACCCCATGTGCCCTAGCATCGCCTAAAGCATCTTCACATTCATCGACAACGACAAACTAAGAATTAGTGTGATCTTCGCTGGATCAACCAACATACCTTCCTTACATACTATGTGTCCGAGTAGCATTCCAAACGGTGCACAGAAAATGCACTTCTTATAATTTAATGCAATCTGATGTGGTCGACACCGTTCCAGCATCAATTGCAGGTTTTCTAAATGATCTCTAACCAAACCATAGACTGTCCAGTCATCCATGTATACTTGCAGGAACTTTTGAATAAAGTCTTTAAACACAGCGACAACTACCCGATAAAATATTGCTGGCGCATTCTTCAGCCCAAAGGGCATGACTGTATATTGAAAACAACCCCATTCAGTGACAAATGTGGTCTTATGGTGATCCTCCTTTCAAATTCGGATCTGGTGGTAACCCGAAAAGCCATCTGTGAAGGAATACATCTCTTAACTGCCTACTCCTTCAAGGACCTCATCTATAAACAGAGTCGGGAACGGATTATGCATGGAAACATCGTTCAACTTTCTTAGGTCGATGCAAATGTAGACTTCGCTGGTATTTTTATCCTGAACCACCATAGGGCTTATCCAATCTGATTCTTCTTCAGGCTCGATGATCCCAGCATCCAACATTCGGTCGATATCAGCCTTCACACGGTCCTTGTATCGTGGGTTCAGTCGATACAGCCTCTGTCACACAGGTTTTGCATCTGGTTTCAATGGGATTTTCATCTCACCCAGGTCCCCTAATATCCCGTTCATTTGTGAGAACTGCGTCGGAAAAATATTCTGGAATTCATGCAGCAGGTCCATGATTTTGGCCATTGTTTCCTCGTCCCAATAGTACCCAATATTGGAAAATTTTGGGTGCTCTTCCATCCCAATGTTGACTTTCTTGATCTTCAGCGGTTGACTCATAGAATCCGTCGATATGTCTGGCACTACAACATCGCGGCTTCCTTTTGACTCCGGAATATTAACATTCTGCAACTCATCATCATCTTTAGGTTCCCCAGATAGGTTGTGGATCAATTGGGTATGCGACAGGGACGACCTTCAGCACTACGTCGCAGATTATTTGCAATGCATTATGTACCTCTAGGTTGGAATACTAGAAACTAAATGTCTGTGCAAATCAAATAGACAATTCCTCCCAAGTGGTTATAGTTCTGCGCAGTTCTTCCTCTACATGCCAGGATCTTGGCATCTCGTCCAGAGTATGAACAAAAGCATGGACCCACTCATCTTTAGGTCGTGATAAACATAAAGCCTGACATTCCATCAAATGAATGGTGGGGTCATTCCATCCATTGTATCTCCCAGCATGATAGACCTCCAAATCGCCGAAGCACACCATCATCAATCTTCGACACTGTCCCCAGTCATGGATTGTCTGCTTGGGTGTCGCCCACCATCAGGTTAGGGTAGCCTTCAGTGCTACATCTAGGGCCAATACCCTTTATGGTTCAAACACTTTCTCTTCAAATTCTCGAAGTAATTATGATAAATTCGACAGCCCTTCATAAATTGGAAAATCGACAATCTTAGTTGCTATGCGATGGAGAGACTATGTAATCAACTCGCATGTAGCCTATTTTTCCAATTTTCCAGAGCGTCATCAGAATCAGAGGACGCAGAAATAGCACTGTACCATCCAAGTTCACCATCGACGGTAGGGTGGATATAGTCTTCAGAGATATTATAGGTGTGATCCCAACTTCTACCGGATTCATCCCTCACAGGATCAATATACCGTCTTCCTTCCTGAGGGTCCATGGGAGTGATGACCCTAACGTCCCGGTTCTCAAACATCATAACCCATTTTTTGAAATTGATAAACACCATGCTATCATTAGCCCACCCAATCCCTAGCAATGCGGGATAAGAACCTCCATATTCAACCACTTCTATCACATCAAAATCAACATGCATTTTCATACCTTCAATATCGAAAACCAGGTTCGAGACGCGACCAATGGGCCAAACCTTTGCCTGATTTGCTAGTCGTAGCTACATTAGCGACCATCCCAATGTGGGATTCCCCATAAGCTACCAAGTTTGCTTGGTCATAATGTTTACATCTGATCTGAGATCCAAAATAACTGAGTCAACCTCATAATCTCCAATCTGGATGTTCATTCTCATCTCCTTTCCTGTCTTCTTCTTTTGCAGGGAGTTCACCGCAGAATCCTTCAATGTCTTATCTCAGTGGTACAACAACTTATCAATATTGACAAGGGCTTCAGGATCCATTTCCAGCGACAGAAAAATCTCAAAGAACTGCTACAAGGTACCATGCTGCCGCGATGGTCCTTCCTCTACAGATGGATCAAAAGCAGATGACATGTCGATAATAGGTAACTTACCCGAATTTCTCCCGATTGCATGCTTGGCCTCGAAGAAGGTGTCTTTCTCCATCGCAATATCAAATGCAACCTTTTTCTTTCCAGTGAACCAAACTTGCTAACGCGGTCCATCTTCTCCAGTTGTCGTACCGACGCGAGTAACAACCCCAACGTTGATATCCTTCATTCGTGGTTCAGCTTGAATTGTGGCAACCGTCGATCCTTGATTCATGTTGTGGGCCTGATTCAATGGCGGGTTCCGATTTAGCGGCGGGTTCATCGGATGATTCTGAGTCTATGGTGGGATCTGATTCTGCATCGTCGACTGGTTCTGCACTTGGAACGTTGGTTGGTTCTGAGTCTGCACATTCTGCAACTGAGGAATGTTTCCAGCCTGCCACTTTGCAATCAACTGAGGGAAATTTTCAACATTATGCTCGTTGGCCACCCATTATGTACACTACGCATGAGGACACTACCTTTGATAGTTCCTGAATACTCCACAGGTATAGCAATAGATTGATTCTCTAACTTTTCCTCGTCCTCTTCGAAGCCTCCTCCTCATCCCCTGAATCCTCCATGGAATTCTCCTCGGACCCCTCGTTGCTGAAACTGAGGTTGGTCCAACTACTGTTGTGGGGGGTTTGGTTGCTGCTGGACATAGTGCATATCCTGAACATATTGTGGCTGAGGTTGAATGAGTGACACCTAATTATACTATGGTCATGGCGCATACCGTGGTTGTGCTACGAGCCACGACTGAGATGCAAACTATGGGTGCGATGTAAAATGTTGCTGTGGTTGTGATGGGATAAAATGCATCCAGGGCGATGGTGTATACTATACTTATGCTATCGGTTGTGCCATCTGTGGCTATGCTTGCATTGCCCGAGGGTCCTCACCTTTCACAAAGTATGAATCATATGTCCTTTCCTGGAGTAAGTCATAAGCTCGACAGTTTTTATCGTCATGTCCTGCTGACCGACAAAAGGTATAGTACAAACTCTCTGCCTTGGTAACCATCTTTTTCATGTAGTCGCAGTTCTCATGTTGATGCCCATAGACCTGACATATGCGGCACCATGGGATACCAACACAGCTTAATGGGTTTGGGGCTCCTGAAAGCAAATTATTTTGGAATGTTGGACATGTATCCTTGGTGTGTCTGTCCACACGACACTGGGTGCACCATGTTGATGTAATTGTAACTTTGGAATGTATTCATCCTTATTTATTATGTATTGTAACCTGATGTTTATTTCGGGATTTATTTGTAATGTACTTGAGTCATGTCATACCCCGATGTTCCTATTGGGAAGTTTCTATAATATAAAAGTCATGTCAAGTCATTATGGGTAACCCTCCTATTGGTCAAGGGTTAAAGTCTCAATAGTTTGTTGAAATATTGTAACTTCGAAGAATATTCTATATGTATATTTTTGTGGTCCCCGATGGTCCTACTGGGAGAACCACTTGTATTACTTTTTACCCCGATGCTTCTAATCGAAATAACTAATAAGAGTCATGAGGTAGTCCCCTCTAATTGTAAAGGTGGGTCATTAGCATTCTAGTGTGGTTACTTGAGCCTACATGTGTAACTCGATCCTACATGATTTAACTCGAGCCTACATGTCGGATGAGTTAATTAAAGTGAACGGATGAATATAAATAGAGGTGTAGCGCTCCTCATTTGGAGCACACACTCTCACTTGTGTAGCGCATTAGTGGAGGAGAGAGAAGTAGCTGGAGAAGGAGGAGGACCAGGCTTTGATCTCCTTGTTGGTTTTATCTTTTACATTTTGGGGCACCTATATTGAGGAATTTTTTGCTAGGTTTTTCCTTTAGGGTTTTCCCACGATAAATATTTGTGTTCCTTTTGTATGGTTGTGCTTGTCTATCTTTCAGTGATCCTGTTTATATGCTTTTGTTATGAAATTGAAATGAAATACTAATGATCTAGCTTAGCATATGAAAATTTAACATGGTATTAGAGCCAACCTGAAAGAAGACACTGTGCATCTACAGAAGCTAGGTATTCTTAATTGTTTATTATCTCTCCACAATCTATCAGAAAAAGAAGGCTAGGCTGACTCTCCATTGAAGGGCGCATCTTTCTGTCGAAGCAGAATTCGATTCCGAGCATTTTCAGTTTTCGATGCGGGAAATTAGGGCTTCTTACAGAAGAGGAATTTTTGAGTAATCCCAGCATAGGATTTATATCCTCATCAAAATAGAAGTTTAGAGACATGTATCAATATTTTTGGTTGGGTGAAACTTTGGGAAAGTCAAACCCTAGTTTGACCCCGAGCTAGAAAAACCCTAAATACTAAAAATGCTAAGTTTTGGTACATTCACTATATCCCGATATTGGAAAAGGTTCAGGATATGAAAATTGTAGAGACCAAATATAACATATGGTTGTATAATGTATCCCAAATTCAGCCTCATATTCGTTATATTCTAGGAGATATGATCCCTCCAAGTTAGGGTTCCAGCCTCTTCCAGAATTCCTCCCTAAACAGGACACCTGGGGAGAATTGCTATAGCCTGGGATACAGAGCTCCAAATGGAATTCCTAAAAATGTTCCAGAAAGGGCATGGACTTTAACTTTAGTGGTCCGAATTTCATACCTAGAAGATGAAACAGTGACACGTGGAAGTCAGTACAACCTAGCTATTCTGAATAATCCTGTAACAGGTCACCTTGGGAAAAGGATAATAAATCTCAATTGGTGAAATAAATTCTGATGAAACCTATGGTGTGGGATCAGGGACATAAGAGGTTATCTCAGTGAGAAATATCAGACATATAGGAGTAGTGATTTCATATATATAACAGAAACAGTAACAAGCATTTTTGCATAAGAAATTGGAAAACTAGGGCTTCCTGTTCCGGTAGCTTCCCTCCACTGTTTTTAGAAAAGGAGTACATTGGAAAGCTCCATTTGAAGAGATATATATTTCTATCCAATAATATCTAGAATATTTCAATTTTTGAAAATTAGGGTTTCTATGACAAACCCTAGATCAACCAGCTTCGGAACCAGGACGGACACCTCAAAATGGTAAGATCTAATCTTTTGCTATTTTTAGTTGAGGTTCTCATTTCAAAGTGATCTATCACATCAACTTGATGAAAGGCTTGGAGAATTTTACAAATTCCAAGCCTGAAAGTATATGATCTCTTTAAAGAAAATGGATTGGACACCTACATGAGTATAGAGGTTCCAGTTCCAGAGGGAGATAAGGCTAGAAGCCTTACACAAGAAGAACTTGGTCAAGGCTAAGAAGATCATTGCTGATTCAGTCACGAATCAACTTGTACTACAAGTGTCTTCCTTAAAGACACCAAAGATGTTTTATTCCTTGACCAAGCTATTTAAAAGGAAGAACATAAATCACAATATGACTTTAAGAAACCAGTTGAAGAATGTGAAGATCCAGAATGTAGAGACCATGCAATCATACTTTACAAGGGTCTCTCAAATAAAAGAACAACTTGTAGCGATAAAAGAAGAAGTGAAGAATGCAGTAGTGGTGATGTCCACCTTGAATGGCCTCCCAGGATCATGGGATTCATTCATTCGAGGAATGTGTGCCAGAAGGAAGTGATTACTTTCAACAGACTCTGGGAAGAAGAAGAAGCTCGACTCATAAGAAGAGAAGAGAAGATGGGAGAAATTGAAGATCAAGCTCTCACCATTCAAAGAAGATCCCTCAAGCGATGAGGAATATGAAGAACTCAATTCTTGATGAACCTCTTATCCATCTTATCATTTGGATAAGAAATGATGATGTCGTGAATGAAAAATATGACGAAGTAGAAGGATCAAGAAGGAGTCTACCCATGAAACGAATAAAAGATAAGTATTCAATTGTCATTTCATGATATTGTTTTGTTATATATTTGATTATATTCAGTTGATGTGTTATGCATGATAGACTAGTTGCATGAATGACATTTATGAGAGATGGATAAATGTTGTGTTGGCTAGATAGTTGCATGATGCATACGAATTTTTCGTTATGCATATGTTTTATGAAATAGTTCTAACCATGCAACTGGTGCATTTGAATTGTAGGAAAGGTCCTGTACAACTGCCTACAAGAAAAGAAGGACGAGACTTGTTCCGAAGAGAAAGTGATGACAATTCAATAAACATGAATCTGAAGCTCCCAGGGTCAGAGACATCATGATGAAGGAAAGAGATTCAGAGAGCGGTAGATCCACCTCAAAGGATGAAGACCACCATGGCTATGAAAGAATCTATGATCAAAGAGTAACAATTGATCATGAGGAATGATGTATTCAATATGGTTTCGAGACATAAAGGGAAGTACGTAGTATCTTCCATATGGATCTACAAGAACAAGTGTACAAAATCAAGGTTCGTGATTTTCCTTAGAAAGAATAGACTATGACATGACATACTCTATTGACAAGTATATATCAAGCATAGAACCACCTGTATAGAATGAAGAGGGAAGATGATACTCCACTTCAGGGGGAGTGACTACAGAATATATCTAAGTTCGACATGGTACGACATGATGGACAACTTCTTGATGGATCGAGACTTTACAAAGAGTAAAGCTGATCCTAACCTTTATTTCAAGGTTGTAGAAGATGAACCTGTCATCCTGTTATTATATGTGGATGATCTATTTCCGACAAGGAATGAGAAACAGATTGTAGAATGCAAGAGGAAGTTCGCTGAAGAATTTAGACCTTGGTCTAATACTTTATTCCCTAGGTCTGGAAGTATGACGGAATCTTTCTCAATCAAGGAAAGTATGCAGTGCAATTTTTGAAAAGATTTGATATGTTTGAATGAAAATCCATGGCCACACCCATGGATTCCGACCTGAAGTTATTAGCTGATGACTCATCAGAGTTAGTGGATGTGACTCAATACAGACATATTATTGGGTCATTGATGTACTTAACAAATACCAGACCATACATTTGTTTTGCTGTGAACACCTTGAGTCAATGTCTAGTTCAACCCATATGGGTTCACCTGATAGCCACAAAACATGTAATGAGATATCTGAAAGGGACTATAGAATTTGGTCTATACTATGATGGAAACCATGATTATGGATTGTATGACTATACTATAGATGCAGATGATGGTGATTCAGTATTTCTATACTGAATATAGAGATGATGATGTTTCAGTACTCCCATACTGAAGATATAGATGATGATGATTTCAGTATTCCCATACTGAAGATATAGATGATATTTCAGTATTTACATACTGTAGATACAGATGATGGTGATTTCGTATTTCTATACTGAATATAGAGGTGATGATGCTTTCAGTATTTCTACACTGAAGATATAGATGATGATTCTTTCAGTATTCACATATTGGAGATACATATGGTGATAGTTCAGTATTCACATATTGAAGATGTAGATGATGATGGTTTAGATGCTGATGTGTTGACGAAACCTTTGTCTCGAGTAAAGTTCAAACACTTTCGAGACAAGCTTGGTGTGGTTCGAAAAGACCTTCCCCGAAAGGGGGAGTAGTGATGTTGCAGTGGGATTGTATCATCACTGGGCACTTGCCCTAAAGTGATCCGGTGACTTCAGTCATCGAGATGGTGGTAGGATTGTATCATCCATGAACCTCAGTTAAGAATGGATCCGGTCACTTCGGTCATCGAGAATGTGGTAGGATTGTATCATCCATGAACCTCGGTTCAGAATGGATCCAGTGACTTCGGTCATCAAGATGGTGGTAGGATTGTATCATCCATGAACCTTGTTTCAGAATGGATCCGGTGACTTTGGTCATCGAGATGGTGGTAGGATTTTATCATCCGTGAACCTCGGTTCAGAATGGATCCATTGACTTCGGTCATCAAGAAGGTGGTAGGATTGTATCATCCTTGAAATTTGGTTCAGAATGGATATGGTGACTTCGGTACTCGAGAACGTGTGTTGATCCTGTAATTCCTAGAGGAAGGATTGTCTGAGTTCCACAGATGTGTTTATCCCGTAATTTTGAAAGGAAGGATCTTTAGTAACTCCCTAAAGACCTAAATCCCATAATTTCGAAAGGAAGGATCATTGAATTGATCCCATAATTCCAATAGGAAGGATTGTCTGAGTTCCATAGATGTGTTGATCCCGTAATTCCTAAAGGAAGGATCATTGGTAACTCCGTAAAGACCTAAATCCCATAATTTCAAAAGGAAGGATCGTTGGTAGATTTGTAAAGACTTGATCCTGTAATTCCAACAGGAAGGATTGTTTGAGTTCCATAGATGTGTTGATCCCGTAATTCCAATAGGAAGGATTGTCTGATTTCCACAAATGTGTTGATCCCATAATTCTGAAAGGAAGGATCGTTAGTAGCTCGGTAAAGAATTGATCTTGTAATTCCAAAAGGAAGGATCGTCTGAGCTCCATAGATGTGTTGATCCCGTAATTCTGAAAGGAAGGATCATTGGTAACTCCGTAAATACCAAAATCCCGTAATTCCAAAAGGAAGGATCTTCTGAGTACCACAGACATGTTGATCCCGTAATTATGAAAGAAAGGATCATGTTGATGTTTTGATGATGATGATGTTGATGTTTTGATGATGTTGATATTTTGATGATAATGATGTTTTGATGATGATGATGTTTTCATGATGATGTTTTTGATCGAAAGATCAGAGTATGATGATGATGATGTTTCTGATCAAAATATCAGAGTATGATGATGATGTTTTTGCTGATTGAAAGGTGAAAGTGTTGAAGATGTTGCTGATTGAAAGGTCAAAGTGCTGAAGATGTTGCTGAATATGTTACTGATCGAAAGGTCAAAATATGTTGATGCTGATCAAAGAGTTGCTGTCGTTGAAGATTGAAGATGAAGACTATATGATGTTGAAAAACTTCCAATGATTTATAGATGTGTTACTCTGATGATGTTGATGATGTCCTCTATCTCTCTCCTACTATTGTTGTTGTTGATGTTGTTGTAGAATACCCTTCACATTAAGGGGGAGTGTTGAAATATTGTAACTTCAAAGAATATTCTATATGTATCTTTTTGTGGTCCCTGATGGTCCTACCGGGAGAACCACTTGTATTACTTTGTACCCCGATGCTTCTAATCGGAAGAAATAATAAGAGTCATGAGGTAGTTTCCTCTAATTGTAAAGGTGGGTCATTAGCACCCCAGTGTGGTTACTTGAGCCTACATGTGTAACTCGAGCCTACATGATTTAACTCGAGCCTACATGTTGGATGAGTTAATTAAAGTGAACGAATGAATATAAATAGAGGTGTAGTGCTCCTCATTTGGAGCACACACTCTCACTTGTGTAGCGCATTAGTGGAGGAGAGAGAAGTAGCTGGAGAAGGAGGAGGATCAGGCTTTGATCTCCTTGTTGGTTTTATCTTTTACATTTTGGGGCATCTAGATTGAGGAATTTTTTGCTGGGTTTTTCCCTTTAGGGTTTTCCCAGGATAAATATTTGTGTTCCTTTTGTATGGTTGTGCTTGTCTATCTTTCAGTGATCCTGTTTATATGCTTTTGTTATGTAATTGAAATGAAATACTAATGATCTAGCTTAGCATATGAAAATTTAACACAGTTGTGGGGCCCTAGGGTTATTAGACTATCCTAGAGATGTCGACCCTAGGTGAGTCATTGTAAGTTGGGGCAATAGTCCCCACCATTGTGTTAAGGATAAACCTCCTTGTTGGTCGAAGGAGGCAAAGTCCCCACAAGTTGTGGGGCACTAGGGTTATTAGACACTCCTAGAGATGTTGGCTCTAGTAAGTAATTGTTAAGTGAGGCCAACATGTTGGAGTGGGTTTCAAGTGAATGAAAGAATATAAATAGAGAGTGAGCCTCTCTATTTATATCACACACACTCACTCATTGGGGCACATGAGTGAGAAGAGAAGTTG
Source organism: Pseudotsuga menziesii (assembly GCA_001517045.1). NCBI lineage: Eukaryota > Viridiplantae > Streptophyta > Pinopsida > Pinales > Pinaceae > Pseudotsuga > Pseudotsuga menziesii. The sequence continues at coordinate 94,013 of LPNX010496920.1, read as the reverse complement.
TTGGGACAAGAGAGCGACTACTGCTGTCAGGAGATCATCTTTATGTTTTCAGGTTTTACTTTTGGTGCTGATTCTATGTCTGAGGAATTTGCAGGGTTTTCTCCTTTATGGATTCCTCGAGGAAAATTATTTGTGTCTCTTATCTCTTGTGTTTATTGCTGTGCATGTTATTCTCTCATTTAAAGATCCTAAGATCATAATGCTAGCTTGAATGATAAAATATAACATGGTATCAGAGCTAACCTGAGAAGAAGACATTGTGCAGCTGTAGAAGCTAGGGATTCTTTCTTTTTGGGTCTCTCTCCACAATCCATCATCAAAATTATGCTAGGCTGACTCTCCATTGAAGGGTGCATCTTTCTGTCGAAGTGGAATTTGATTCCGAGCATTTTCAGTTTTCGGTGTGGGAAATTAGGGCTTTCTATAGAAGAGAAATTTTTGAGTGAGCCTGGAATAGAATTACTCTCCTCATCAAAATTGAAGTTTAGAGACCTGGATCAAGATTTTTGGTTGGGTGAAACTCTGGGAAAGTCAAACCCTAGTTTGACCCCGAGCTAGAAAAACCCTAAATACTAAAACTACTAAGTTTTGGTACATTCGCTATATCCCAAGATTGGCAAAGGATCAAGAGCTGAAAATGGAAAATGACGAAGATAACATCTTGATGTATACTGTGTCCAACATTCAGCCTCATATTCGCTATATTCTGGGAGATATGATCCCTCCAAGTTAGGCTTACAGCCTCTTCCCGAATTCGTCCCTAAAAAGGACACCTGGGGATAATTGCTATATCTTGAGATACACAGGTCCAAATTATATTTTTGAAGATGTTCCAGAAAGGGAACAGATTGTAATTTATGTGTTCCGAGTTTCAGACATAGAAGATGAACTAGTGACATGTGGAAGTCCGTACAACTTTGTTGTTTTGAACAGTCCTGTAACATGTCACCTTGGTAAAATGACAATAAGTCTCAATTGGTGAAACCAATTCTGATGAAACCTATGGTGTTGGAATAGGTACATGTGGTTCTACCTCACTAAGAAATTTTAGACATAGGGGAGTATTAATTTTGGAGTTAGCACAGAAACAGTAACAGGAATTTCTGTAGAAAAATTTGGAAAACTAGGGCTTCCTATTCCGGGAGCTTCCCTCCACTGTTTTCAGAAAAGGACTACATTGGACAGCTTGCCTTGAATAGATCTATATTTCTATCTAATTAGACCTGAAAGATTCCAAGTTTTTAAAATTAGGGTTTCTCTGACAAACCCTAGATCAGCGAGCTCCAGAACTAGGACGGACATCTCAAATCGGTAAGATCTAATCTTTTTCTATTTGCATTTGAGGTTCTCATTTCAAAGTGATCTATCGCATCAACTTGATGATAAGCTTGGTGAAGTTTAAAACTTCCAAGCATGGAAGTATTTGATCTCTTTGAAGAAAATGAATTGGAAACCTACATGAGTAGAGAGGTTCCAGTTCTAGAGGGAGATGAAGCTCAAAGCCTTACACAAGAAGAACTTGGTCAAGGCCAAGAAGATCATTGCTGATTCAGTCACGGATCAACTTGTACCACAAGTGTCTCCCCTAAAGATACCGAAGATGTTTGATTCCTTGACCAAGCTATTTGAAGGGAAGAACATACATCGGAATATGACTTTGAGAAAATAGTTGAAGAATGTGAAGATCCAGAATGCAGAGACCATAAAGTCATACTTTACGACGGTCTCTCAAATCAGAGAACAACTTGAAGCAGTAGAAGAAGAAGTGAATAATGCAGAAGTGGTGATAGCCACCTTGAATGGCCTCCTAGGATCATGGGATTCGTTCATTCAAGGAAAATGTGTCAGAAGGAAGTGATTACTTTCAGCAGACTCTAGGAAGAGCACACACAAGAAGAATCTCAACTAATAATAAGAGAAAAGAAGATGGGAGCAATTGAAGATCAAGCTCTCACCATTCAAAGAATATCTCTCAAGTGATGAGGAATATGAAGAACTCAACTCTTGAAGAACCTCTTATCCACCTTATCATTTGGATAAGAAATGATGCTATTATGAATGAAGAAGATGATGAAGCTGAAGGATCAAGAAGGAGTCTACCCACGAAACAAATAAAGATAAGTATTCAATTGTCATTTCATGATATTGTTTTGTTATTCATTTGTTTATATTCAGTTAATGTATTATGCATGATAGAATGTTTGCATTAATGATAGTATACTACTAATATGCATGTGATGGGTAAGTATTTCATGGTTCTATACAACTCTCCATTGCTACTTATCTAGAATGAAACCTCTTTGCTGACATATTGGATTAGTGCACAATCTCAATGTTGTCCTGGTAGAGATGGAAGTCATCTAGAAAAGTTTCTGTGAGATATGGATGAATGTTGTATTGGCTAAAGTAGTTTCATGATCATATATTTATGCATAAGAATTTGCCATTATAAAAATTCCTTATGAAATGTATCTAACCATGCAAATTAATTTGACTTGTAGGAAAGATCGCATACATAATCGCCTACAAGAAAAGAAGAATGAGACTTGTTCCGAAGAACAAGTAACGACAGTTCAAGATGAAAAATATTATGATGAATGCAGCGACATCATTGATGCAGAACCTTCCAAGAAGAAAGGGAAGACCAGTTCAACAAGAATGATGTATAGGATGCAGTATTGATACATGAAGGGAAGTCCGTAGTTCCATCATGCAATAGATGGAAACATCGTAGGATACAAGGAAAGATTCGAAGAGACATTTGCGGTCAGGGGGAGTTGAGACACATGACAGGAAGAATCATGTGTGCAAATGAAAGAAGGCCTTGTAGGATTTCAGAAGACACCCATGGGATAACACATACATGATGAGCTTGATGAAGATTTGAACCTATGCTACAAGGTTGATAGAGGATGACAAGCTCACAGATGGGTGTGAGAAGAACTTTTGAAAAAGTTCAAGATAGAGGATCTTGGTATCTAGTGTCACTCCAGTACATAATATTTTAGTGCATAGAGTACATAAGACAGAGTAAGTATGATGCTTCAGAGGGAGTGACTGCAGAATATACTAAGGTTCGACATGGTACGATATGATGGACATATTACTGATGATTCTAGGCTTTACTGAGAGTAAAATGGATTCCAACCTTTGCTTCAAGGTTGAAGGCGTAAGACCAGTGATGCTCATGTTATGTGTCGATGCACTACATTCTAGGCATGGAGGTGTGGACAAGGGAAGTATGCAATAGAGATCTTGAAGAGGTTTAGGATGATGGAATGTAAGGCCATGACCACACCTATGGCATCGAAACTAAAGATATTGAGTGTTGATTCACTAGAGATGGTTGATGCTACGATGTTTCATCAGATGAATGGTTCCTTGATGTACCTGACGAATACGAGACCATATATTTGCTTTGCTGTGAACACATTGAGACATGTTGACCTGATGGTTGCAAAGCATGCTGTGAGTTACCTAAAGGGTACAACTAATTATGGGCTCAAGTATGAGGTGAATCAGAAGACTAACATAGAGGGTTATGTGGATTCGTATTGGGAAGGCAGTTCCCTCGATAGGAAGAGAACTTCAGGATGTTGTTTCAGTATGGGATCAGGTGTGATCTCTTGGTTTAGTAGGAAGCAATCCTATATGGCACTGAGTATAGCTGAATTAGAGTATGTCACAGCTTGTTCAGCTAGTTGTGAGGCAGTATGGCTGAGGGAGCTACTATCTAATTTATTTGATCTCCAGTTGGATGCTACTTGTATACATTGTGACAACTAGATTTGTGTGAAGTTGTCAAAAAATACAGTGTTCCATGACAAGTCGAAGCATATCAAGATCAAGTATCACTATATCATGGATATGGTGCAGAGGGGAGCAGTGTAACTCCAGTATGTTGCAACGGACGATCAGATAGCTGATGTGTTGATGAAGCCATTGGCCAGAGTGAAGTTTGAGTACTTCAGGGAGAAGCTTGGTGTTCTCCAGATTGAGGTCCCTTCCAAGAGGGAGTGACGAGTCCGGAAGCCATTCTGATGAGCAGTTCAGATATAAGGGCTGAGCCATTCTGTCATGGTGAGAGGATTTGGTTCCTTCCATGTCAGATATGAGTGCTGAATGCCATTCTTGGAATGGAGGTACCTGGTCAGTTACCAGGAACAATCAATCTGGGACTAAGGGAGCCATTATGACGAGTAGGTCAGATGTAAGGGCTGAGCCATTCTGTCATGGTTAAAGGATTAGGTACCTTCCATGTTAGATGTGAGTGCTGGCCATTCTGTCGAGTATGATAGATGTAAGGGAAACTACCATTCTCCTAGAGAATGGAGGCACCTGGTCAGTTACCAGGTAGCTCAGTCTGGGACTGGGGGCCATTCTGATATGATTGTAGGATTGGTTCCTACAAGGTCATATGTGAGTACACGCCTTTTCGAACATGCATGTTGGATTGGTTCCTCACATGTGTCAGAAGTAAGTGTAGAGCCTTCCTTCAATCATTGGTTGATCAAATATAAGTGCTGAGACTTTCTTCGATCATTGGTTGATCAGATATAAGTGTTGTGCCTTTCTTCGATCATTGGTTGATCAGATGTAAGTGCATGTTCCTTTCTTCAATCATTGGTTGATCAGGTGTAAGTGCAGAGCCTTTTGGCATGGAGGATTCATTCCTCGCATGGCCAAGTGTAAGTGATGGGCCATTTCGATCATTGGTTGAACGGATGTGAGTGCTGGGCCTTTCTGATGTGATTATAGGATTTGTTAATCCTATATGATCAGATGTGAGTGTTGGGTGTGCCTTTCTGACGAGTAGGTAAGATGTAAGTTCTGGGAGGGAAATTCTGACTTAAGTGTCAAATATGAGTGCTGAAGAAGACCTACATGGTGGATATGCCTACATCCAACATGAAAAACGACTGGCTCTGTAGAAATTCCTATGATGAGAAGAATCAAGAGATAGCACCCGTGATGATGATCTAGCAGAGATGTTCCAGAACTAGAGATGATCCAGATCGAGTGATGATCCAGATCCAGTGAAGATGATCCAGATCCAGTGATGATCCAGATCCAGTGATGATGATCCAGATCGAGTGATGATCCAGATCAAGTGATGATGATCCAGATCGAGTGATGATCCAGATCCGATGATGAAGATGAATTGAAGATGAAGATGACTTAAAGATGGAGATAACTTGAAGGTGAAGATGACGAAGACTCGATGATGACCCAGATGATACAGAGAAGAAGACTTGTACTGATAAATTGTGTCGAGAGAATACCTTCCTAGTTAAGAGGGAGTGTTGATGTAATTGTAACTTAAGAATGTATTCATCCTTATTTCTTATGTATTGTAACCCAATGTTTATTCTGGGATGTATTTGTAATGTACTTGAGTCATGTCATACCCCGATGTTCCTATCAGGAAGTTTCTATAATATAAAAGTCATGCCAAGTCATTATGGGTAACCCTCCTATTGGTCAAGGGTTAAAGTCCTCACAGTTGTGGGGCCCTAGGGTTATTAGAATATCCTAGAGATGTCGACCCTAGGTGAGTTATTGTAAGTCGGGACAATAGTCCCCACCATTGTGTTAAGGATAAACCTCCTTGTTGGTCAGAGGAGGAAAATTCCCCACAAGTTGTGGGGCACTAGGTTTACTAGACACTCCTAAAGATGTCGAATCTAGTAAGTAATTATTAAGTGAGGCCGACATGTTGGAGTGGGTTTCAAGTGAACGAAATAATATAAATAGAGAGTGAGCCTCTCTATTTATCACACACACACTCACTCATTGGGGCACATGAGTGTGAGGAGAAGTTGCTGGGACAAGAGAGAGACTACTACTGTCGGGAGATCATATTTATGTTTTCAAGTTTTACTTTTGATGCTGATTCTATCTCTGGGGAATTTGAGGGTTTTCTCCTTTATGGTTTCCACGAGGAAAATTATTTGTGTCTCTTGTCTATTATGTTTATTGTTGTGCATGTTATTCTCTCAGTTAAAGATCCTAAGATCATAATGATATCTTGAATCATAAAATATAACACACCAAAGGTCATCATGATCTTCCTTAGCCTTCTTGATATCTTGCAGTTGGAGCGTCAGTGTTACAGCTGATTTGACCACACATGGTTGATCACACTTTTATGGCCTTCCCTATCCCTCTGCAGACTCTTTGGACCCCATGGACTATTTTTGTACCTTTGATGTTTCCAAGATCATCCCTAAAAACACTCATTATTTGTTGTACGTGACGTTTAATCCCTTTCTCGTGTATATACGCGGATATTACCCTTAAACCGTGTACATCGGGATGTGTGCAAAAGGCCAAATGCTTTTGGAGTTTTCCTTGATGTGGATCTGAGTCACTTGTCTCGTGGCCTTCCATATTCCTCGAGATCACTCAGATTTAACCTTCCATTACCCCATTAAAGCACTATATAAGGAACCCTTTGGATACATTGAAGAAGAGGAATTGAAGAGCAAGAAAACTATAGTCCATTGTTTCCCTAGCTTGCTTATACTTGAGTCTGCATCCCTTTGTCCCTTGGAGAAATTTGTGTTCTTCCCAAGATTGCCTTTTCTTGTGAGCTTGCTATCAAGAGATGGAGGATTGAGGTGGTGGAGGCCCAGGTGGAGGACTCAGTTTCTTTGGTTTGCAGACGTGCCGATAGAGGTTGTCACTTATGTAATCTTTGATTTTATTAATAGAAATATCTTTTCCTGTCCAATGATGTGCATTTAAATGAATATTGAATCCATGGATGTGTTTAATTGCTTATGTATCATTGTTTATATATGCTAGAGTAGGCCTAACACTATATTATATAGCATGCTTTCCTTTTTTACTGTTGTTGAGAGTAAATTTCTAATGCAAGTGGGATTGGAAAAATATCAACAAGGATCCACTACAATCGTCCGTAATAAGGTATGTTTCAAGATCCTTTAGTGTTAGATGTTGTATTTCTCTTGCATATGGGGAAGGAATTGATTTTTGCGGTTTCTCTGTCTGTTGTGGTACACCCCAAGCCATAGGAAGTTTTCTTCGTAACAGTCAGATTGGACAACTGTGTTTGAATTTGGTTCATCCCAATTGCGGTTTCTCCTAATGGCGATGCTTCTAATTTCATCGCGATTTCCAGAGCCTCGCTCCGCGTCGCAATATTTTGATACATTAGCAGTTGTATGATATGTGGGACAAGCGCGGTGATGAACCAATCCTTGTGCTGAACATCGCTCATCTGGAAGCTGACTCGAGCCATCAACGTCTTAAACCATTGATCAAAGTCCCAAATTGTTTCATTAGGGAATTGCTTGATTTATTTCAACTTGGTAATGTACTGAGCCTGAGACTTCGACTTCTTGAATTATTCAAATAACCCCTTACGTATCTCATCCAATGTTTTCACTGTACCTCCCTGAGGAGCCAGCATGAATCTCATGTACCGATCCAACACACAACCCCTGAGGGTGTTTTCCAACTGGCTTTTCTTGATATCTCCATCCACAGTCTATCGGATGGTCTAGATCGCCTCACATAGGAACCAATATTGCTCTGGGTCATCGATGTCATTTCATGAAATATTGGTAGCTTCATTTCGTTGCCTGCCATTTTGGGCCTTCTTCCTTCGGCTGGTACTCTACTACTAGACTGTTGTTGATATGTCGGGCTAGTCTACGTAGAATGCATGTTTCTTCCTGGTGGTGGAGTCACGTGCATGAAGGTGTGAAAATGTTACTATTGGGGTTCAAGCCACCATCCTTTTGGATGTATCCTGGGCCTGGTCATCCTCATCGTCACTGAAAGGTTGCTTTGTCCCATGTGGTTCTTCTTTGTGGCATCGCACTTCGATCATAGCAGGACCTTCTCCTATCATCTGCTTCTTCTCTCGAAACCTTTCTCCTCCTCTTGTACAACCACTTGTTTCCTCAGAGACCTTCACACTCTCACCAGAACTCACACCCATATACCCCTTACCTTTCCATGCATCTCCCCCATTTCATCACGTTGTCTACATCCTCTGTGCACTAGATTTCCACTACTCTTGGTCCATCTTCAGAATACCTTTTTTGCAGGCAAGTTGTTTAATAGATAGTTGGAGAGACAACAAAAATATACCTCATGGTACGTTGAAGAACTGCCTTTCTGCTTTGTTAAATGACTTATTGGTATCAACTACAAACTTGCTAATGTATCCCTCTAGGATACTGTCAAACCACACCTCAACAGCCCATGATGCCTTATTGTCTGTTTCTTGTAATTCCTGGATCAACTCCAGAGTCCAAGATGTTGACTCTCCTCCTTGGAAGTTTTTCTTCTTAGAAATGAACTTCGCCAGCCATTCATACAAGATGACAGGAAATTCACAGAAGAACCATTCATGAGGACTTTCATGAATATATCTGTCCAACCAATTGATTGTCGATAGTTTCGGATTTTGATTTTCTGTTTCAGCAAACTCTCGTAGCTTTATACCAAACCACTCCTCGATCTCTGGTCGAGTCGGATTCCAAAACATATCCTCCTTTCAATCACAACTTGGTCTCGAAAATGGAACCATTTGTCAGAAAAAACCCACCAACAAAGACTCATCGACTAGGGTTCTCAATCTGTTGACGCCCAACCAACACGATCTCCCTGGGCACTGGCCTAGACAGGTTTTACCCTGCCCAGCAACATCCGCAGAGTGGACGAAGTCTCACCCGAGATGTTCAAGGGAGAGCTATCGAAACCAAGTTTTCGATAGTAGGAAGGGAATATATGGCATCCGCGGCTTTGACCGGGTAAATATCAGATTATAGAACTAAGACAATCCTCACAATTCTTCTTCACAACTATAGATCTAATAGATCGCATCATTCATTTACCGCAACAGTGTTATCATAGCATTATCATTCATACAACAAATTTAATAAGCTTCATCATCATTCATCAGAATTATGACATAATTAGGATATATCACATCATCAGTTCATTGTTGTGACATCAGTAAATCATAAATAGATTCAATATACTTCTCATTGACATCACAACAAAGAAAATAGGAAAACAGAAGACAACATTTAGGCAACAACCATCATGTCATATTAATTTTACGCAACAGATCCAAAACAGATAATTCTTCTCCACAGCAAGAGACTGATTACATCCCAAAATTTAGTATCTAACATAGACATATCATGGATTATTCAAAACAAAAGACTCATCAAGACCATAGACAGATTGCATTGATCATTTTGCTTCTCCTTGTTGTCTCCTTCTACAATTGCAAAACTAGCTCTATATATAGGCTTGCGCCTTTACATCAAAGGTCCACTTCTAACTAACTTCTAACCACTAATGACCTATGTCCACAAAATGTGGTCAATTAACATAGTAAATATTAAAAACAGTTATCTTTCCGCCCATCGTGCTGATTTGGCCTTGCGCGGTGTCGCGTGAGCTTATGCAGCTGCCGCGACGCTGCGCAACTCACTTACCCAAAACCCCTGCCAACACGGGCCAAGTCGCTCTTATCCGGCTGGAATCCATGACCCAGACTCTCCTTTATTCCTGATAAGCATGACCTAGGTCACACCTTTATCCTCGATAAGAGCGACCTGGATTAAAAACCCAGATCGCTCATGTCTCAGCTTCCGGAGCGACCCTAGTCACACTTAACCCTTTGGTTTGCATGACTTGACTATTTTCTTCTCAGATCATGACTATCCCTCTTGTCCATGTGACCCATATCGTGCCTGTTCTGCCGACAAGTGTGACTGACAGTTTTCAATCTATTTTTTTTCTTCTAATTCCTGTTTCAGACCCCCTCTTTGTCGCAAACTCTATTTCGACCTGTTTTCTATCCATATTTTATCTTTTTGTAGGCCCTTGGTATGTGTTGATATCCCACCTTCTTGGTTTATGAGTCGTTCTAGTTGATATCCATGGTTGAGACCCCATGCATGTTTCCTATAGTGGATTAGTTCCTTTTACTGCTTATTTGATTAAAGTATAGTTTATTTATGGAAGAAATTTTTTACTTTGCAACATATTTACTGTTCTTTACTATTCTTTATTGCATTATGTTTTCATCCTGACAATGAGATTGGACCATCTTCATTGTGGATTGTTGGGTTTGGCATACACATTGGTTGCAAATAATTCACACCCTCTAAGTGAAAATCTTGGTTCATGACCCCAAGCAAGCCTTAAAATTAACTTAATACAACCAACATTGTAACCTTGCTTGAGGATAAAACAATCTTGTGGCTAAGTTAGGACTTTGAGGATGTTAACCCAAAAATCCCCCACATAGCTCTCAATGGCCTACACCACCCAAGGACACCATCTCACACCACTCATTTCACTCCATAAGACCTTCCATTTGACCCCCACACCTCCAAAAGAGCCCAAGGATGAAGAAAAGGGCTAAAAACCCCAAAAAAGAGCCCAAAATAGCCCCCTAGGAGCTAAAGCCCTAAAAAAGGGGCTAAAACCCTAAAAGGGGATAAAATTAGGGCAGAAGGGGCTAAAACCCTGACCAAGGGTTTAAAACCCTAACATACCTTGGAAAAACTATAAAAGGAGGGTGGGGGGTCACTCTCAAAACACTCCTCACTTGCCTATTGTTATGCTGCCCGTGGATGCTTTGAGACCTCTTGCTCTCAAACCACCCACTCTCACTCTCCTCCATCTCCATATCATCAAGCCATTGATTCCCAACCAAGAGAGAGGTGCTCCCATGAGCTAGGGCATGGTGGCCCATTTCCACCTAAGTGAGGTATAATCTCTTTTTATGTTTTATTTTATTGTTTTTACTTTCTAACCCTCATCTCTATTTGTAGGTTTTTCATTGCCATTGTTTGCAGGTTTAGTAGCTTAGGTTTATTTTGCAGGTTTTGGAGGCGAAACCCTAACCCAATCTATGCAGAGGGGTTCACAAGGGATGCATCTCCATCTTTCTTTCTGTTATTATTTCTTAGATTTAGTTTATAGTAGCTACCATTAGCTTAGTCTTGCTTAGATTAGCTTAGTTTCAATTCGCAGCTCTGTTTTTACCATTTATCATTCTGTTTTTTACTATTTTCTAAGGGTAGGAACCTACCCTTGTGCCATATAGGTAGAAGGGAACCATTCCTACCCTTGTAGCAGGGAGAAATCATTTCTACAGCTTTGGCGACTCCGGTGGGTCGATCCCACAGGATCCATGGGCAAAAAATTTCAAGTTTTCAAGTTTTTTAGTTTTTATCGTAGTTTTCAGAAATCTTAGTTTAGATCTATTTAAATATACTTTATTTCCTATTTCTATCAGTGCTGAAGCCTCTGCTAGGCTGAGCCGAGTCAGACTGACCGCAGTACCAGTTATTATTGGCCAGATCTGACCCTGCCTCACCAAAACACCCCTTTCTAGAGCAGGTCGCTCTTATCGAGGGAAAAGGTGAGACAAGGCACACTTAATCCCCAGACAGGCATGCCTAGGGTGGACTTAATCCTCAGACAGGCGCGACTTCATCCTAGGAGCTCAAGTTGTGGCTGTTTTGGCATTTTGTGCGACCTCGTCACTCATTTTTGGAAAAATCTCGCGCCCCCCTCACGGGATTTGGTTAGAAATGTGCAGCCTGTCACACAGAAGTTGTTTTGAAGTTTAATTAATAGTAATTTGCAGTGTCAAGAGGACTGTCATTGCAGTCCAGCCACCTCTGTCCACCATTGCAGGTCTCTTTTAATTCCAGTTTTCATTTTCTGCAAACAAATTCATGAACAAAGTGTATATGCTAAATCAATCATTAAGGTTTAATAAAATTAACTAGCCTAACTAAAAGTAACCTAAAATTAACCATCTTGCTGCCCCCTTCCTCCTCTACCCACTAATCACCCTCCAGGGTATTCTGGGATACAACGAAGGGTAAGCTCGTATAGATCTAGGCACTCCATGGTATTTTTCCCAAACCACTAAAACCAGGTGACCTGGAAGGTACAGGGGGGTAGAGAAGGAGGGCTTCTCATGGCGCTAAGCGTCCTACTTGATGACCAACCTAGCACTTGGGAGGTGACCTGAGGATCTATGGATGGGCTTAGTCCCATTGTGTTGAGATCCCAACACCTTCTCTTGGTTGAAGAAGAATACCACTGAGAGGTAGACATTTAGTTAGGCCAACAATTTAGGGTTAATCACCATATTTACTTACAAATTTCTGCTTATGTTTGCATACAAAACCATGATATGAACTCTACCATGAATTCATAAACCATATTGCAAAACCAAATACTAGAACAAACAAGCAAACCAACAAACCATACCAAATAATTAACCTGACTCAGTTCATGATGCCGAGTAAGCCTTAAAATTTACCAAATTTACACTAAGTTCAATCAATTCTGCAGTCTTTGAGGACATAAGTCCCTGACTGCTTCAACTGTGGGAAGTACTTGGGATTTTCCCAGAAACTCATTGTGAGGAGTACCACATGAACCCCAAAGTAGCTGGCCACTGAGAGGAATTGCTAAGCGAAACAGGCAATGACCCCTTCTGATTGAGTAGAACCACCCGTGAGGAACAAGCCAAGCGCTGTCTTCTGGTAGGATTGGTGGCTGAGAGACCACCTTCAGCCAATAGGAAGCCATTGAAACCGGGGTCCAAATTTCATACCCACCAGTTTCATACACATAAGCAAACACAATTGATCCTCCATGATCTTCCTCACGCCTGAGAGGTGAACCACCACCATTTGGAACACTCAGTCGGAACGATCGTAGCCGTTCTCAATGATTTGATCCCAAACCATCAGAGGGCCACACAACCTTTGATTCTGATTTAGACCCATATCAGTCTAAACCAGACCTCCACACCACACCATCTAGCCCCATGGCCACTGCAAACCCAGATCCATTTTTCGGCCTAACCTTAGCAAGTGGACCCATGTCCACAACACAACCCGTCACCCACAACATGGCAAGCGGTCCAAGAACAGTCATGAAGACTATCATTATCCAATTTCCACTACCAATAATGACCAGCCAAGCTGGCCCAGGGGTAACACATGGGGGCAGCGGCCCCTCCACACACATTTTCCTCCCTGCCACACAAGGGGGAAGTGGACTGATCACCCACATTGCCCCTACCACCATACATGGGGGAAATGAGCCCGCTACCCATACCATCCCACCCACAACACTTGGGGGCATTGGCCCATCCGCCATGGTGCCACCACCAGCACCCCCAGCCATGCAGATGCATTATGCACCTGTAAACCCCACCCCTATTGCAATCCCATCCCACATCAACTTGGGGTTGAATCTTCCCTTCATGGCTCGTTTAAACTTGCCTAACTTGCCTAGATTGACAAATGACCCCATCCATAACCAAGATTTTTGGCCACCCATGCCAACTAGGCTTCCTTCAGACATCCCAAAGTTTGAAGGAAAACTTGGGGAATGTCCCCAAAATCATATCATGACATTCCATCTATGGTTCTCATCCAATAGCATCATAGATGACTCCATCAGGCTGAGGCTATTCCAAATCACCCTTACAGGTGCCACGACCAAATGGTACATTGAGCTACCACAAGCCAAGTACCCCGACTTCAACTCCCTAGCCTTCATGTTCCTACAGTATTTCCAACTCCTTGTTAGATACGACGAGGGGGTGGAGATCCTGCTATCCCGTCATCAAAACACCGCCGCTCACATCACTGATCATATCCATGAGTGTTGGTGGCGCCGCAGCTTGTGCAAGATCCAACTTGATGACAGGATCTTCTTGGATTGGTTCCTCAAGACTTTGCTCTCGCCCATTGCAAAGGACATCGCATCCGAATGTCCCCAATCTGAGGAAGAGGCCATACTGAAGGCCCAACAATTTGACATCATCTATGCCCAGTCTGGATACTTGTACACAGTCATTCCAGACGCTCCTTGTCCAAGTACCTCTTACCACGATGCATCAGGGGCATCCCACGCAGCGGAAGGCATCATAGGGTCAGTCTCCCAACAACCACAGCCTCGACCGACACCACCTGTCGTTACGTCCCAACCAAGCAACACTGCTAATGTTGCTTATCAAAACCAAGCTTCAGACTATGCTAGAATGATGTCCCAGTCCGGAGCAACAACCTCTTATGCACAACCTGTGCCATCGCAGCAGGCTCAGACCATGGCTTGGCCAACACAACGGTATGTGGGGAAAATACCCACATTCGTGGCACCACCACCCCCACAAATATACTATGCACCACCAGTGTAACAAGTTTAAGCCCCCGCCCCCGCTCCACCCACTCCATTGGGACAAGTGTTCACACAACAAAACCGCCCCAACCATCCTGCCCCCAATAATCAACAAGGGAAAGCTAGAAACAATAGGCCCTACAACCAAGGAAATAACCAAATGCAGGGAGGTGGTCAGCAACCCAACCCTCCTAATAATGCCGCGGCTAACCGGCTAGCCTAGAACCCCCCACGACAAAATCCACCAAGACACAGCACACCGTTGTGCACAAACCAACCATGTACACTCTGTGATGTCTATGGGCATTACACGTTTGAGTGTCCCCTCATGGCTCGTGCTAAGCAGGCCATTCAAAATGAGGCCCAATAGGCTGCCAATGCCCCCACTCAAGCCCAACCCAACCAGGCACCACAAGGACCTCCTCCCATGGTGCTTCAAAACCCACTACCAGTCCAAGGATTGGTGGCCACCACTCCCCCTCCCCAGGACAATCCCAACACTCCAAGGGCACCACCCATGGCTGAAACAGGTGTTCACCACCTAATGACCATGAACACAGAAGATGTCAACTTACAAACTAGAAGAAATCAGTACGGTACCACCACCGAACCTGTCGACTCATTAGCAGCATCCACGTCTAAGACAACCAACCTACCTCTCCATTTACCCTTGTTCCTGCGCCCCCCCATATGTAGAATCGCCAATAATGGCACAGCTAGAGCTGCAGTCAGCTATAGCATTGTGGATGATTTGGCCCAAACACCAACTGCCATGTCCGCTCTTGAGGTACTTAAAATGTGCCCAACGTAGCATAAATCCCTACTAGCCGCTCTAGGGGTAGTAGACCCCTTCGAATCCAAGCTAATCACGTTTGACATAGAGAATGGAGAGCCGCGCATGCCCTCCATTATCGCCTTCCAAATCCCAGTGTCCATCCGGAACTTGGTTGTGCACCAATGCATAGTGGATGAGGGGGCATCCATGTGCATCATGTATACCTTTGTTTGGTAGAAGCTTGGATCACCAATTCTGCAACCATCCTCCATGACTCTGCGGGCTTATGATGGACACCCCACCAAAGCCCAAGGAATCCTCCCCCATGTCCCCATCACGTTAGCTGGGAAGATAGTCTTGATCAACATCGAAGTCGTCAACGCTCAACTAGACTACAACCTCCTCCTTGGGAGGAGTTACATGTAGGCCATGCGAGCCGTCGTGTCAACTATCTTCTGCCTCATGATGTTCCCCCACAAAGGGAAGAATGTGACGGTTGACCAACTCACCTACCATGATCCACAAGGGTTAATAGTGCTTGCCAACGTTATCCCTACCATCACCACCATTGAGCCGCAAGGGGAAATCACACACGCTAACGTCATCCCTACAACCAACATTGTGGTTGAAAACACACCAGCCTCCCCACCGTTGAATGTGGGCCCTGGGTTGTTTACCGATCCCACCATGACGACTCCTTTCCCATTGGTGTCACCACCACCGACACAAAAGCAAACTGCAGACTTGTGCATGGTCTCATCAAGCACCACTACACCCAAACAACAACCGCATCCGCAGCCCCAACCACAACCATAACATCGTCTGCAGCCACAACGCCAACAACCGCCGCAACATCACCCGCAGCAGTAGCATTATGTGTAGCTGCAACCACAACCTCACCCCCACATGAAACCAGATGGGAGTTATGTAGGCTCATCTCCGATCCATACAATTCCCTTCCTCTTCCCCCCCCCCCTGGTGTCATGAGCAAGCCAGTCATGGCCACCTTGAGCCTACCCAACTTTATGTTGGGGATCCCAATGTGGTATCTTGATCCACCAGCTCAACTAGCAATCCCTCAAGTTGTGTTAACTCCAGTGCAACCTATTGCGGTTGAGTCTGACCCCCCACCCGGTCCGCATAAGCCAACCATCGCACCCGCACCTAGACCACCCCAACCCAAAAGGGCTAGGGGAAAGAACACCAAAGCCACCGCAGAACCACGGCAAGTCCCACCTTGTGCCGTTTGTGAACAATAGGGCCATCCAACTCAAAATTGCCCTGAAATCCTAGTGATCCGAGCGCATCTGGATGCCATGGATACGAACGAAAATATCCCCATGGTTTAACTCCCAACTGTGCCAGTAGTTAAGAACAAGGCATTGAGGACAAACCATGCTTGCGCCCTTTGCGGCTTGTATGGGCATTACTCCCACCATTGCCAAGACCTGCCCGAATTTCGAATGGCTCTCGCTAACCTCCGTCACCATTCTCTTGAGTTGGAGATCACCTTGATCGAAGAAGTTCACCCACCACCTCCTTCATCCGACACCATGTCCATTTACATGATGTCTAGTTCCCCCGACCAGCTCATCCCCATCTCCAACGATGGTCCATCAAACCTGTCACTTCGTTGTTTCAACGACGATGAGGAGATACTTGAAGCTCTGACCGCCCCAGAATACCCATGGGATGACATGCACCATTGCTCATTCTTCCTCCCGAAAGAGCTTGTGTCGCAGTCCGACAAGTTTTCTGTGGAGACCAAATATTTCATCCATGGGAAGGTTGACTGGTTTAAGAACCCAATCCCAACACTTGATGCCTTCGAAGAAGGGAACATGGCAAACATTTTGCCAACCATTAAAATTGAGATCTCAACCAAATCTGAGATTGTTTAAGAAATCATGCTGGGGGCATCTTTCTCCCTGGAAGAGGTCAATGAATACACTGCTCTCTTTCAAGAATTCCGCGACATCTTCACCTGGTCATACACTAAAATGCACATCTTAGATCCATCCATCATGGAACACCACATTGACACATGGCCTAATGTGGCACCCATCCGCCAGAAGCAACGACCCATCCATCCATCCAAAGTGGCTGCGGTGAAAGCCAAGATAGAGAAGCTGCGCACAGCTGGTTATCCCATTGGATAAACCACTTGGGTTTCTAATCCTGTTCCCATGAATAAAAAATAGGGTACCATTCACATTTGCACAGACTTCTACCACCTTAATGCGGCATGTCCCAAAGATAACTTCCCCACCCCGTTCATCGACCAGATCATCGATGCATGCGCCGGACATGAGGCCTTCTCCTTCATGGACAGATTTTTCGGATACAACCAAATCCAAATATGAAAAGAATACTGTCACAAGATGGCATTCACAACCCCATGGGGCACATTCGCCTACCGAGTCATGCCCTTTGGCCTTAAAAATGCTAGAGCCACCTTCCAGCATGCCATGATGGACTGCTTCTGTGATCTTTTTCACATCATGTTGGTTTGTTTCAACAACCTTATTGCGAAGTCGCAAAACCACACACAACACATATACGACTTGCGACAAGTCCTCATGCAATGTCGCCAGTGCAAAATCTGCTTGAACCCATCCAAGTGTGTTTTCTATGTCCCCACAGGCCTTCTCGAAGGATTCATCGTGTCACACAAAGGAATGACCACTGATCCTGGGAAATTCAAAATTACTTTCCCCCTAACGTCACCCCTTTGAGTGACAACATTCTAAATTGTATTATAGTTCTTCCATTTTTTTGTTTTACACATTTTTTCCCAATTGAGTCTTATGTATTGTTTCCTCTCATTGCTTCAGATGGAGCACACCCCCGATCGATATACAGGATTCGCAGATGGAGCAAGCAGATGGTACCCGAACCTCACCTCGGCTGCATGGGTAATCTACTCCCCATCGCACGAGTTGATCCACTTCGATGGAATATGTGTGAGCACTGCGACCAACAACCAGGCGGAGTATGATGGTGTCAATGGCCTCTTGGCCACCACTCTACACTTGGGAATTCATCATCTCGATGTCTTCTTAGACTCCCAGCTGCTTGTTTCTCAACTGAACAATCACTACCGAGTTCGCGATCCCTACCTCTTTATAAAGTACCTGCGCACTAAACACATGGTCAGAACATTTGAATCCATCACATTCACACATGTTCCCAGGAACCTCAATAGCGTCGCAGATCAAATGGCTAATGATATTCTAAATTGGCACATCCATAACAGCATATAGGAAACATACAACCATAACATAATGCATAATCATGTCTAAAAATACATACACTGTAATAATACATCACATAGGCATTTGCATTCCACAACATAATAAAAAGACTCACATAATAAAACCATACAAGCGCATCCACGTGTGTAAAATATATATATAGATATAAATCCATAAGTTGCATGTCCACAACATGTCCAATACAAAATGAGAAGCCACATATGCTTTCTCAACAGGATATACATAAGCAACACAAAAACCCCTAAGTGCACCAACGCACTAGGAAGAGCCCCACAAGGCTACTAATCTGATTCGGACCCATCATCTGACTCGGACTCATCATCTTCCGAAGAGGACACATCCTCTGCAAGAAGAACACCTCTCCTCGTTCGGCGAAAATGCTCGCAAGCCACAACCATCTTCCTCATCACACCCGTCAGCTCGGGAGGAAGATTGTGAATGGCAGCAATAAAGTTAGTATTTAGGTGCTACCAGCCAACATCTGACACTCCAGTAGCTACCTCCTCCATGTACAGTACCAGTCCATCCATATCCCTCTGCTGCCTGCGGGAGCTCCCGGAAGGGGCCGCTGCAAGAGGTATGGTAACAACCCAGCTCCAATGCCCAGGTGGCAGATGAGGACCAACATCTACACACACAAGAAAGGACACCATCAATCCACATATATCAATATGAAAATCACTAACCAGCTCAACTATACTATGCACAAAGATGAACATAAAAATATCAAGCATACATACCAACTGGTCCCCAAGCCTGATCAGGAGGTTGGGGGATCTCAGGATCTCCCTGGAAGTCCATACCCACATACGGGTACTTCTCAATCACCATAGGTAGCTGGAGCCACTGCTCTAAAAACACCTCCATGAAGAAGCATCCCACTCTACCGCCACCCTCACGAATCATCATCTGGCACCACCTATACATCCTCGGCTCCCGCGGACCACTGTCCTCCACAGCCCGATGAGAATGAAGTGTAGGTACTTTCTCAAAGAATAAATCACATAGAAAGGAGCCAAAGCAAAAACCAACGCCACTAGTCTTCGACTTGTTCAGTTGATGCCAAACAACCTGCAAGTACATCTGGTCCCATGCATAATATGTGCCACCAATGGCATGCTTGACTAACTGCAGCTGACACCCAAAAATCTTGTGGCTCCCCATGGAACCCAAGATGCGCTATAGTAAAGTCCCCACTTCCCGTGTGGACAACTCCTCGATGTCACACATCAGGATGTAAAAACCACACACATACGCCGTAGCGTAACAGTGCTACACACATAAATCCTCTAATGTATTCCCCTGAGACAGTACAGGTGCCAAGTCACCAACTACTCCCAATATTGGGAGCCCAGTAATGAAATACACATCGTCCAACGTAATCTCAATACACTGGCCCTGGAAGAGGAACACCTCCTCAGTAACATCCCAGAAACTGATCAGAGTTTGCATCAGGAAACCCAAGCTCTGCATAAGCGGAATCCTCATAAAATTCAGTAACCCACAGTGGGCTAGTGTATCTCTAACACCCTCGTCTCGTAATGATGCATCTCTGACTGGATTGTAGTCTCTCTCCCTCCATTTGATCTCCACCATCCTGCATAAGGAAAAAACTTTGATGTCAGACATCCCCATCATCAAAAAACCACCCAAAGGAGGCCAGGGCACACTTATTTGAGCAAAAGGAGCACCCAGGGTGCTCATAATGGCCCAACAGGTGCGCCCAGGGTGCACCTTTCCCTTCAAAATGAGTGACCTGACGCATAGCAAACCCCAAACATATCATGGGGGGCCTCCAGGTGGTTAAATTCAGCAAAAAAGCCATCAAAATGAGGAGGTTCAGTGAGAACTTTTACCCGCAAGTTGCGGCTCATGAAATCGTCGATCAGATCAAAAGAAATAAGCAAATGAAGAATTAGGGCCCACCTCTCCAACTCCACAATGAACAGTGATAATGACACTTCACCATGTGGACCCTCCCCTTTTATAGGCCCCATTTGACCTAATTTCTTCCGATCGACATAATAGGACCATACGGACTTCATTTGAGACACCGTTCACACCATTGGTTTCAGACTTCTACCCTGTATCTAGTTATGAGACCACTATCTCATGTTTAATTAGTCAAATTTTGGGACCATTTCCCACAAGTCACCTCGATTCACGAGCCATGATATGACAATGCAAGTGTCTACAGACCGGTACTCATATCACACTTCCTGGTCGCAACTCATGCGAGTGATCGAGCCGCCGCCTGTTAAGGATTGTACTATACTTTTATTTTTGCATTTATTTTTGTTTTTTTCACCGCACCTTCTGCGGAGATCTAGACCATTGTCCACAAACACATTTATTTTTATTCCATGTATTTGGAATAGAAGCGTCCTCAGGACGCCGCCCGCTAAGGACTGTAATTTTAGCTTTTATTTTGTATTTTTAACACATAGCTGTCTGTTCCATTTACCGTACCTTACGCAGACCTCTGGACCACTGTCCACAAAGTGATTTCTTTTCTTACACGCATTTGGCATATAAATTCCTCCGGACTTGTACTTACATCACATGTAGTCCAGTCCGTCCACCGCAACACATACACATGATCTCTTGACCTCTGTCCGAGAGCCACCTCAGTTTGTGTGCCTCTGTCGCACCGTCTCACAGGCCTCTGCCGTGATCTATCCCATGCATGTATTGGTATGTTTGAGAGCCTTCTGCTTTGTCCATACTACGCAGATGACCTTTGTACCTCTATCCACCATCCCGACATGGGGCACTGCATGTGCCACCATCGTTTGACCACATTGGAGTTTCGTTTAAGCTCTTTTCTGACTCCTTAAAACAATGAAAAGATTGCCGAGCATAGCTGCTTCCTTTCCCGCTCGCTAAAGTATAGGAAAGGGCGTCTACATCGTCTCGTTTACCTCCTTTTGCAGACCATGCCAACCATCAATTGAAAAGGACCTCCTTGGCACACTCAATCCAGGACCGTACCCCTCTGCATACTTTTGTGCTTTCTCGGGCAGAGGGGCCGCACTTTACGAAAAATCCCACCACCGGTTGTCGTTAACTCTTTTCCAGCCGTCTCAACAAGAAAATATTGCCGAGCAAACTTGGTTTTGTTCATGCTCGTAAAAGTATTTGAATGTCCATCCAGTTAGTATAGGTTTAACCTTTTCCGACCTAATTGGACTACCAACGGTAAAGAAGTCTCTCATCCCCTCTAGGATGGGTGAGCTCTCCTATGTATACTTTTATCCTTTTTCAGGCATAGGAGACTACCAACGAAAAAGAGCCCCCACTGGAGTCTTCTTCGTGCTTTTAGACTCTCTAAATTGAAAGCACCAGCAAGCATTTACCTTCTCGGGCTCGCCAAAAATCCACAAGATTGTACCACAATGGTGTCCCTAGACACCACCCCACAAAAAATAGTTTGGAAACATCCCCACATTGGGTCGCCTTTGTTCAGAGTACTCTGTAATGTGTCTTCCTTGGATCCCATCAGTATCAAAATTTTCCACTCCCTCCAAGTATTTCCCATCTGCAGTGACATTCCCAGTATTACAGCTATGATCCCATTCCCTTGAGTCAGTTTCATTTGTTGCCTGGTCCACCCTACCGTCATACTCTAAACAAAGGAAGTTTGAGTCTCCCACTCCCCTCCTTGCCCCTGGTCAGTCTCTTCCCTTCCCTCCCCTCCCCCCCTAATTCAGTGAGTCAGTCCACAGATTGCTTCACACCTTTCGGTTATCCCTCTTGCTCTTGGTCAAGGAAACATCATTGCCTTGACTAGGGGTAGGTCTCCCTCTGTCGACGCCAACACACAAATTCTAGAGGATAGAGGTTCCTGTACCTTGGTTTCATTGACATCATTGTTGAGTTCCTTGGACCACTTGAGAGCATTCCTTAGTGCCTCTTCGGATGGTTGTTTCTCACGTGCTCGACTTCAACTCCATCATCGCACCGCTGAGATTCATACAGGGTTTGTTCCACACAGTACTTGGTTGAAGACCCCAGATGTCACCTGACTCTAGCACATTGGTGAGTCCACTCGAGGGACCTAAACAGGTTATGTCCCTTGTGATTTTCGGGTTGCGTTGGAGATAGTGTTCAGAATCCCCAACAGCACTTCGATATACCTTTATGATTGATGCAGCATACTTGTACCACATAGACTCTGACTCTTAATCAGTGAGTCCACACAGATATGTACCAGATCTAGTATATCATCAATTATGAAGATGTAGCATTCCATGAGAATGCCATGGGTCCAATGAACCAGATCAGTATTGTATCTAGCCTCACATAGAGGCAACCAGCATTGTAACATTAGTTGTATATGATCGGCTCTTGTATTTTAGAGCATAGATCAAATGATTCTTTTGACATTGTCACGAGCATGGGGATGCCCGCCTCGTCCATATACATGTCACACATTTATTGTATCTCACCCATTGATGGGAACCAAATTAATACAAAACCAAAAGCCACCATGCCCCAGCCCTGGAAGCACCACCTCTCGACAGCAAATCCTATGATGTCCGTCGGCCATACATTGAGCTCCTACCCTCACATATCAGGGGGCAATCTGTTAACCCAAAAATCCCCCACATAGCTCTCAATGGCCTACACCACCCAAGGACACCATCTCACACCACTCATTTCACTCCATAAGACCTTCCATTTGACCCCCACACCTCCAAAAGAGCCCAAGGATGAAGAAAAGGGCTAAAAAAACACCAAAAGAGCCCAAAATAGCCCCCTAGGATCTAAATCCCTCAAAAAGGGGCTAAAATTAGGGTGGAAGGGGCTAAAGGCCCAAAAAAGGGGCTAAAGCCTTGACCAAGGGCTTAAAACCCTAAAATCCCTTGGAATAACTATAAAAGGAGGGTGGGGGTCACTCTCAAAAAACTCCTCACTTGCCTCTTGTTATGCTTCCCATGGATGCTTTGAGACCTCTTGCTCTCAAACCACCCACTCTCACTCTCCTCCATCTCCATCTCATCAAGCCATTGCTTCCCAACCAAGAGAGAGGTGCTCCCATGAGCTAGCGCATGGTGGCCCATTTCCACCTAAGTGAGGTATAATCTCTTTTTATGTTTTATTTTATTGTTTTTACTTTCTAATCCTCATCTCTATTTGCAGGTATTTCATTGCCATTGTTTGCAGGTTTAGTAGCTTAGGTTTATTTTGCAGGTTTTGGAGGCGGAACCCTAACCCACTGTGTGCAGAGGGGTTCACAAGGGCTGCATCTCCATCTTTCTTTCTGTTATTAGTTCTTAGATTTAGTTTATAGTAGCTTCCATTAGCTTAGTATTGCTTAGATTAGCTTAGTTTCAATTCGTATCTCTGTTTTTACCATTTATCATTATGTTTTTTACTGTTTTCTAAGGGTAGGAACCTACCCTTATGCCCTATAGGCACAAGGGAGCCATTCCTGCCCCTGTAGCAGGGAGAAATCCTTGCTACAGGGGATATGCATCCAAATAACACCCCTATTTCATTCACATCTTGAGATATAGTTATTGTCCATTAGGGGACTAAAATCCTTTTGTATTTGTTGACACGGTCACAGCCAGTTTTTCGGGAGTCCCCCTGCTCAGCAGGAGTAAGCTGCAATGAAGGGGTTCCGAAAGTGAGGGTGGAATACCACACTCCATCTTGCACCGAAGGCTAAAAATTCATATTCCTACTCATGCATACCATCGTATACTAGGTGCCGAGGTCCAAAGGGATGAAGCGTCAGTAAACTGAACAGACGTGTCATGAACGAGGTATCCTAGTAGCCATTATTCTAGGGTGCTTTTACCTAGAGGTCCTTATCTGTAGTGGGATTATCTTAGCCTATATTGTTCTTTTATTTCATATTGTATGACTGGGATTTCATCACCCTGCCGAGGATATGATTTGTGAGGGGATTCCAACTTGTAGTTAGGAGCATGCTTGTACTCATACCCCATAAGTTAGCGAGTCATTTTTATTTTATAGGTAGTGCTGCTTGTTGGATTTCTGGCCACTTTGTTGTACACTCTCCTTTCCATGACCCATTGTCGCTGTTTGGTTTTAGAGATTGTTGTTGGCATGTGAGCCCCCATTTCATACGCTCTCCTTATTAAATTGAGCACATAGATATATGGATCAACACACAACTAATAGAATATATTAGACAATTTTACTCAGTAATTGAAGAATGAAACCGTGCAAAAAATGGCTTGCAGCTGTGAATGTTTTCATTAACAAAAAAAATAATTGAATAATTAATTACAATGTAATACAATGGTATTAATAACCAATCAATTTGAATGCATGAGATATGAATTCGAATTGATTGACTCTACCTAACTGCATGGATAACTGGACATGTCTAAATCATTATCAGAGCTCAACTAGTTAGCCCCAGTTCCCTCAATCAATGCATGGGTCAGTTAGAATCAGTTAACTAGCCTAACTGAATGTGGTAGGTGAGGAATTGTGCCTTCCCACATGCAATCAATCAATGACTAGCACTAACTGAATGTAACTAGATGTAACTGAATCCTAACTAGGTTTAACTAGTCACTAATTGAACTCAACTAAAGGAGGTTGGTTTTGGCACTCCCGGTAGATCCTAAATTGTAGGGATTGGTTTAGGAGGCTCCTAAACGGATGCATGAAAGTGCAGCCAGTGGAAGTTAACCTCAACTGGTGTTCCCCACAGTCTAGTAACTGGTACATGTGGCCCAATTGGGCCATGTGGACCCAATGATGCTAGTGACTAAATATAGACTGAAAAGACTCCTAATTTAGACATGATTGACCAAATTGGACAAGGGAGGATTATAATCCTAAAAACCCCCCTGAATGCTAACTTGGAAAATTTGTGGTCCTTGGTAACTAAGACCATAGGTCACCCATTACAACTAAAGCAAAGTAACTGCTTAATACAAGGAACCATGAAAAAACCACATGGGAAAAAATCCCTCCTCAAAGTAAGCAGGTAGAATCAGGATCAATCTGGTTCTTCTGTGCATAGGTATCTTGGGGCCTGGAATGTGAAATTCTCCATCATTATTACTGGAGGAATCTTCCTCATTGGAAGAAGAATAATATGCTCAACTAAATCAAAAATATAGAAAGTTGTTGGATGAAAAATGGACCCATGTAGAGCAACTGAAATCAACTGATAAGAGAGAAAAGGTGCTTGAGGATTCGAACCATGTAAAGAAAACTCAAGCAACTGATATGTTTCAACCTTTAATAGAAAACCATGAGTGGTAAAATCACCCCCAAGTGTTAGGAGCAAGTGTCCAGGCGGATGCATAATGTCTTCCTCTTTACTAGTTCTGTAAGGAGATGAGCATTTGAGCAAAGGTAGAGAAGCCATGGGACCATGGAGAGCGGATGATTGAGCTCCATAATCTGATATAGATTCATAAATAACTAATTATTCAAAAAATAAAATATCAGCAACCCAATAAGAGGAAACTAACACCAAATCCCTAACAACAAATTTGAAGTAGACTTGCGGTACTTGATTTTTCACATCGAGATTGGTGAGAGGAGCTACAAGCACGATTGAAAGATATTGGAATATAAAATTTGAACCAAATAATATCAGATCAGATCCAAATAATATCATATCATATCAAAATAATTTCATATGAGATCCAAAAGTGTGGAATGAAATCAAATCCCCAGCAACAATTTTGAAGGAGACTTGTGGTACTTGTTTCTTCACACCAAAATTGACGAGAACAACTACAAGCAGTACTGAAATCTCATGAAACCGAAATATTGAACCAAGTAATATCAAATCATATCCAAATAAGATCATATCAGATCCAATAAATTTCATATCAGATCCAAAAGTATGGTCCAACAAGACGGTAGATGCACAGTTTTCTCCTTTTTCAAAATTATGAATATTGGTGCATGCAATCCTGTAGGAATTTGCTGGAAGATCTAGATAAAAGAGAGTGAATGGATCACTCCTACAATATGATATTTTTCCAAAAAATATCCAAGGTATTACTTATATTCAAACCAGCAGAAACATTGGAGGGAAATAAATCAAATTCCTCTTCACTTTTAGAAGCAATCACTGGCAAATTTTGCACAAAATTTAATGGAGAATCATTGGAAAATGTTTGCATAGAAGTGCATCAGTGTTTTTATTCAATATCATAGATTCAAATTTATTCTTCTGTATCAGCGATATGAGAATATGAGAGCTTACAAAATTTCGGAGCATCAGGAGAAGGAGTCATTGCAAGGATACTTTCGTCAATTTGAATTGGCTTTGTAGAAGATTCTGCTACTTCTTCATCTCGAACAAATTCAATAGAGAGAGTAGAGGGGATACTTTTGGATCAAGAACAATTTTGGTGCTCAGTGTGCTCTCCAAAGTGCTATTATGATCCTGACTATGCTTTCCAAAGGTTCTGCCCAATTTTGTCCAGAGATCCTTTGGGTATTCAATAGATTTAGTGAGGTAGCACAAGCTAGGAGAAAGGGACAGACCTATTGCTCCAAAGGCTGCATCACCGCCATTTAGCCAGTCATTATCATTATCATAAGACTCTTTACCAATTCCAATAGACACCTCATAGATATCTTGTCTCTTGATATATGCAATCATCTTCAACTTCCATTCTGAATAGCTTGTGAATGGGGTGAGAAGAGGAACTGATGAATCCATTCGAAGTTGCATTAAAGGAAATTTCAACTCAAAATGGGCCTTTTAACTTTAACTCAAATTCCATGTCATCATGTGTTACAAAATGAAATTGCTTTAAATTTGAAATACCGTATAGGTCTTAAACACTTTTTTAATATAAATTTGGGGATAGGTATCATAAAAAAAACTACTTTTTTGTTTGTATTTTCGACATATCTCCCCGTGTTTTTACTCAAATTTCGATCGAGAGAGCTCGTTGGATGCAGAATTTAATTCCACATCCAACAAGCACCCACTCAGCATACTTTTGACAGACCCTGCTTCCCCAAAAACAAGAAATACCTGAAAAAATGTGATTATGACATCATCATCACGTTTTTCAGGTATTTCTTGCTTTTGGGGTAGCGGGGTCCATCAAAAGTATGCTGAGTGGGTACTCGTTGGATGTGGAATTTATTGTCGAATCCAACGAGCTCTCTCGATCGAAATTTGAGTAAAAACACGGGGAGATATGTCGAAAATGCAAACAAAAAAGTAGTTTTTTTCTTTTCTTCCTCCAAAATTAATAAATATTATTTTATTAATTTTTTTTAGCAGGCCCATTTTGAGTTGAAATTTCCTCTAATGTACCTGGAAAAACATAAAAGGGGTACTGTAAAGTCGGACATCCTGTACTTTTCAAGTTTTCATCACACCTAGCTTAGTTAATCAAGAAATATTGATCAACAATTCCTTTGCTTAGGATTTCTGTGGTAAACTTGTCACTTCTGGTGCAGAGCTAGAAGGAGTAGTTTTGCTCAATTTTTTTTTTGATCCAGAATGATATCTGTAGAAAGGATAATTTCCTTGTCCTACCGAGGATCTGATACCATATTAAATTGAGCACCTAGATATATGGATCAACACAAAACTCACAGAATAGATCATACAATTTTACTCAGTAATTGAAGAATGAAACAATGAAAAAAATGGCTTGCAATTGTGAATACTTTCATTAATAAAAAAGTAATTGGATAATTAATTACAATGTCATATAGTGGTATTAATAACCAATCAATTTGAATGCATGAGAGAGGAATTTGAATTGATTGACTCTACCTAAGTACATGGATAACTAGACATGTCTAAATCACTATCATAGCTCAACTAGTTAGCCCCAGTTGCCTCAATCAGTGCACCAGTCAGTTAGAATCAGTTAACTAGCCTAACTAAATGTGCTAGGTGAGGAATTGTTCCTTCCCACATGCAATCAATCAATGACTAGCGCTAACTGAATGTAATTGACTCCTAACTAGGCTTAAATAGTCACTAACTGAACTCAACTAAAGGAGGTTGGTTCCGACACTCCCAGTGGCTCCTAAATTATAGGGATTTGTATAGGAGGCTCCTAAACTGATGCATGCAAGTGTAGTCAGTATAATTTAACCTCAAATAGTGTTCCCCACACTCTAGTAACTGGTACATGTGGCCCAATTAGGCCATGTGGACCCAATGATGCCAGTGACTAAATATAGACTGAAAAGACTCCTAATTTAGACATGATTGACCAAATTGGAAAAGGGAGGATTATAATCCTAACAACCCCCTTGAATGCTAACTTGGAAAATTTGTGGGCCCTGGTAACTAAGACAATATGTCACCCATTACGACTAAAGAAAAGTAACTGCTTAATACAAAGAACCAGGAAAAAACCACATGGGAAAAAATCCCTCCTTAAACTAAGCAGGTAGAATCAGGATCAATCTGGTTATTCTGTGCACAGGTATCCTAGGGCCTGGAATGTGAAATTCTCCATCATTATTTTTGGAGGAATCTTCCTCTTTGGAATAAGAATAATATGCTCAACTAAATCAGAAATATAGAAAGTTGTTGGAACAAAATTGGACCCATGTAGAGCAACTGAAATCAATTGATAAGAGAGAAAATGTGCTTGAGGATTCGAACCATGTGAAGAACACTCAAGCAACTGATATGTTGCAACCTTTAACAGAAAACCATGAGTGATAAAATAATCCCCAAGTTTTAGGAGCAAGTGTCCAGGTGGATGCAGAATGTCTTCCTCTTTACTAGTTCTGTAAGAGATGAGCATTTGAGCAAAGGTAGAGAAGCCATGGGACTGCGGAGAGTGGGTGCTTGAGCTCCATAATATGATATACCTTAAGAAATAACTAATTATTCAAAAAATAAAATATCAGCAACCTAATAATAGGAAACTAACACCAAATCCCCAACAACAAATTTGAAGAAGACTTGAGGTACTTGATTTTTCACATTGAGATTGGTGAGAGTAGCTACAAGCATGACTGAAAGATCTTGGAATCTAAAATTTGAACCAAATAATATCAGATCAGATCCAAATAAGATCATATCATATTAAAATAATTTCATATCATATCCAAAAGTGTGGAATGAAATCAAATCCCCAGCAGCAATTTTGAAGGAGACTTGTGGTACTTGTTTCTTCACACCAAAATTGACAAGAACATCTACAAGAAGTACTGAAAGCTCATGAAATTGAAATATTGAACCAATTAATATCAGATAATATCCAAACAAGATCATATCAGATCCAATAAATTTCATATGAGACCCAAAATTATGGTCCATCGAGACGGTAGATGCATAGTTTTCTCCTTTTTCAAAATTATGAATATTGGTGCATGCAATCCTGTAGGAATTTGCTAGAAGATATAGATCAAGGAGAGAGAATGGATCACTCCTACAATATTATATTTTTCCAAAAATATCCAATTTATTACTTATCTTCACACCATCAACAACATTAGAGGGAGATAAATCAAATTCCTCTTCACTTTCTGAAGCAATCACTGACAAATTTTGCACAGAATTTAATGGAGAATCATTGGAAAATGTTTGCATAGAAGTGCAGCAGTGTTTTTCTTCAATATTAGAGATTAAAATGTCTTCTTCTGTATCATCCATATGAGAATATGAGATCTTACAAAATTTCGGAGCATCAGGAGAAGGAGTCACTGCAAGTATACTTTCATTAATTCGAATTGGCTATGTAGAAGATTATGCTACTTCTTCATCTTGAACAAATTCAATAGAGAGAGTAGAGGCCGATACTTTTGGATCAAGAACTCTTGTGGTTCTCAGTGTGCTCTCCAAAGTGCTATTATGATCCTCACTATGCTTTCCAAAGGTTCTGTCCAATTTTGTCCAGAGATCCTTTGGGTATTCAATAGATTTAGTGAGGTAGCGCAAGCTAGGAGAAAGGGACAGACCTATTGCTCCAAAGGCTGCATCACCGTCATTTAGCCAGTCATTCTTATTATCATAAGACTCTTTACCAATTCCAATAGACACCTCATTAATATCTTGTCTCTTGATATATGCAATCCTCTTCAACTTCCATTCTGAATAGCTTGTGAATGGGGTGAGAAGAGGAACCGATGAATCTATTCAAAGTTGTACTTGCAAAAAGATAAAAGGGACACCGTAAATTTGGACAGCTTGCACTTTTCAAGTTTTCATCACACCCAGCTTATTTAATCAAGCAATATTGATCAACAATTCCTTTGCTTAGGATTTCTGTGGTAAACTTATCGCTTCTGGTGCAGAGCTGCAAGGAGCAGTTTTGCTCAATTTTTTTTTTGATCCAGAATGAGATCTGTAGAAAGGAGAAGTGCCTTGTCCTACCGAGGATCTAATACCATATTAAATTGAGCACATAGATATATGGATCAACACAAAACTCACATAATAGATCAGACAATTTTACTCAGTAATTGAAGAATGAAACAGTGCAAAAAATGGCTTGTAGTTGTGAATGCTTTCATTGATAATAAAGTAACTGGATAATTAATTACACTGTAATAAACTGGTATTAATAACCATTCAATTCGAATGCATGAAAGAGGAATTTGAATTGATTGAATCTACCTAACTGCATGGATAATTGGACATGTCTAAATCATTATTAGAGCTCAACTAGTTAGCCCCAGTTGCCTCAATCAGTGCACCGATTAGTTAGAATCAGTTAACTAGCCTAAATAAATGTGGTAGGTGAGGAATTGGGCCTTCCCACATGCAATAAATCAATGACTGGTGCTAACTTAATGTAACTGGATGTAACTAAATGTAACTGACTCCTAACTAGGCTTAACTAGTCACTAACTGAACTCAAGTGAAGGAGGTTGGTTCCAGCACTCCCAGTGGATCCTAAATTGTAGGGATTGGTTTAGGAGGCTCCTAAACTGATGCATGCAAGTGCAGTCAGTGTAATTTAACCTCAACTAGTGTTCCCCACAGTCTAGTAACTGGTACATGTGGCCCAATTAGGCCATGTGGACCCAATGATTCTAGTGACTAAATATAGATTGAAAAGACTCGTAATTTATACATGATTGACCAAATTGGACAAGGGAGGATTATAATCCTAACACTCCTTATACAAACTCTTTTGTAGTTGGGTTTTTTTGTCCTGTGATTGATCCTCTTGAGTTCTCATTCATTACACAACACTCCATACAGTCATCATATCTCCACCACACACCTCACATAGGCTTAGGTGACACACCCCCCTGTTCGGATCTATGAACCGACACCGTCAGAGCCATATTTGATTCCAAACACTACCTTTGGAGCCACACATAGCCTCTAAATATGATTTAGATTCCTATCAGTTTGAATGCACCTTGTTCACTGCTTCATCTATCCCCGTGGATTATACACATCCTAACCCCTTTCAAGGGGGGATTGTTAATTGTGAGCTCATGTCCATTCCACCTATCATCACATGTATCCCTTCAACTGGGCCTATATTCCCTAGTCATAGTGAGCCGTTGTTGCTACACACACTGGTGCTGGTTCACTACCCACTAGCAGTGGTTCCATTCTAGCCACCATTGTCACTACTATTCCACCTTTTATACCTGGGGGAAGTGTCCCTTCCACATCAAATTCAACTATCCTTTCCATACCAGTGACTTTTCCTACTATATGAATTCAACCTAATCCACCCCTAGGTATGCATGGGAACTATGTTCCTGTAGCCATTGACACCATTGTTGGTCCTTCTCGAACCAACCTCGGCTCTAGCTTGCCTTTTAGGGATACTCTCAACCTATCATATTTGGCACACTTAACTAATGATCCCATTCATCACCACCAAGAATGGCCTCCTATGTCTGCCAAGATTCCCTCAGACATCCATAAGTTTGAGGACAACATTGTGGTGTTCATCTAACAACATTGTGGATGACTCTTTTCTATTGAGATTTTTCCAACACACACTTACAGGTACTGCGGCCAAGTGGTATATTCAATTTCCTCATGCTACTTACCCTAACTTATCCTCACTCACTTCGATGTTCCTTTAGTACTTCGAGTTACCTATCTATTATGACAAGGGAGTGGAGGTCCTAGTATCCTGTCGAAAGAACACAACTACCCATATCACAGATCATATCCATGAATGGCATCATCATCATAGCTTGTGTAAGATCCAGTTAGAAGATATGATATTCCTTTATTGGTTCCTAAAAAATTACTCCACCCATAGCTAAGGACGTCGCATATGAGTGACCACAAATTGAAGAAGAAGACATCCTTAAGGATCAATAATTTGATCTGATATATGCCCAATCAGTATATTTGTATACCATCATACCAAATGCTCCCTGAGCCAGCACCTCACACTGAGATACATGGAGGGCATCTCACGCCATTGATGGAGTTATCAACTCTATTAACCAACACCCTTAGTTTTATGTGGCCTCTCCCATGATTCCACCCCATCCGAGTAACAACCATAGTGTTTCCCAACCAAGTTATGCCCCCGATTACTCATGTGTCATGGCTCAATCCGACGCTACACCATCCTATGTGCCCCCTATTTATGCCCCTGATCACTCATGCATGACGGCTCAGTCTGGAGACACCCCATCCTATGTTCCTCCCACACCAACTCCTCATGTTCATGGACCAAATTTTTCCTCACACTCGTGTTCTGGCCAAATGAGCGGATTGGAAACCCCTCTATCTCCTTCGGTATATTATGTACCACCCGTGCAACCCACTCCGGCTCCGACCCAGACTCCTCCGGTTTCTATGAGACAAGTCTATGCTCAGAAGAACCTCCCTAACAACCCTTCCCCCAATAACCAACAAGGGAAAGGAAATAACAAGAAAGGTAGGAATCTAGGTAACAAACAACCCCAAGGAGGAGGCCAACAAGCCAAAACTGCAAATAATGACAATGCCAAACCTCCTACACAGAACCCCTAGTGTCCTGCTCGACCTGGGAAGAACCCACAGTTACGGACTAACCATCCATGTGCTATCGAAAACACTCCTGTGAATCTGACATTACCATTTTTGAGGAGATCCACCCTCCAGTTTCTTCCTCGGACACAACCAACACCATCTACACGATGTCCAGTTCCACTAGTCCTTCCATCACCTCAGTTGTAGAGGATCCCTATGATCTATCTATGCATTGTTTTAACAATGATGATGAAATCCTTGAATCTCTTTTGACTCTTGAGTACCCTTGGGATGATATGCACCATCGCTCATTCTTTATTCTTGATGAGCCTCTTTCATCATTGGATCAATACCCAGTCGAAACCAAATACTTCATCCATGGAAAAGTAGACTGGTACAAGAACCCTATTTTGGCACCTGATGCCTTTGAAGAGGGAGGGAAACATGGCTAACATTTCACCAACCATCAACTTCAATATATCAACCAAACCTGAGGCAGTTGAAGATATTACACACGGATCATGTTTCTCCCCTGAAGAAGTTACTTCTTACAAAGCACTTTTTCAGGAATTCCATGATATTTTTTCTTGGTCCTATATTGAGATGCATGGGCTTGATCCATCTATCTCTGAACATCACAGGGACACATGGCCTGATGTTTCACCTACATGCCAAAAGAAAATACCCTTTCACCCCTCAAAGGCTCCTGCTGTCAAATTCGAGATAAAAAAATAGTGTAAAGCATGTTTCATATACCCCATCAGATATACCACTTGGGTTTCCAATCCTATTCCCATTAACAATAAAACAAGGTACCATTCGCGCCTGTACTGAATTCCATGACTTGAATTTAGAATGTCCCAAATACAAATTCCCCACTCCATTCATTGACCAAATTATTGATGCGTGTGCCAACCACGAAGTCTTTTCTTTCATGGATGTTTTTCCCGGTTATAACCAAATTCAAATACAGAAAGACGACCAGTACAAAATATATTTTACAACCCCTTGGGGCACATTTGTGTATCGGGTTATGCCATTTGGCCTTAAAAATATTTGGGCCATGACGTTCTTCTTACATGACCTTATCCATATTATCTTGGTCTACCTAGATGACATCACCGCTCGATCTCATAAGCGTTCACAT
The DNA here is from genome assembly GCA_001517045.1 of Pseudotsuga menziesii. Classification (NCBI taxonomy): domain Eukaryota; kingdom Viridiplantae; phylum Streptophyta; class Pinopsida; order Pinales; family Pinaceae; genus Pseudotsuga; species Pseudotsuga menziesii. The sequence continues at coordinate 59,721 of LPNX010496920.1, read as the reverse complement.
CATATAGAAGACTTACATCAAGTCTTCTTACGATGTCACAAATACAACGTCCGCTTGAACCCACTCAAGTGTGTGTTTTGTGTCCCTACCGGGTGTTTACTCAGATTCATCATATCTCACATAGGGATTATGGTTGATAATTTGAAGGTTCAATCCATTCTGAATCTTCACCCCCCATGTAATTTGTGCCAGCTGCAGAGTCTCTAATTCAAGTTCAAATTCCTTCATCATTTCATTCCAGGCTATGTGACAAAATTCCATGGCTTCTTACGACTGCTCCGTACCAACATTCCTTTTTCTTTGGATAAGCATGTGCAAGACACTTTTGATGCATTGAAACGAGATCTAAATTTTGCTCCATTGTTGTCTCCTCCCGACTTCACTAAGGAATTCATCCTCTATGTGTCGGCATCCAAAAATTCCATCGCTGAAGTTTTGGTCCAAGAAGACGATGCTCGTCAAGAGCATGTGATCAATGATGTAAGTCAGAATCTTTCTGGACCCTTTCTCCGTTACCCAGATGAAGAGAAGATGGCCCTCCTCATTGTATTTTCTGTTTATATGCTACGCCATTACATCCTCTTGATTCGTACCCAAGTCGTGGCCGATTCCAACCCCATGAGGTATCTCTTGAGTTGCCTCCTTGTTCAAGGTGCATTTCCAAGTTGATTTTTGTTCCCCAAGGGTATGATTTGGAATTTGTTTCCCCCAAGAGAACCAAATCTTTGGTGTTATCCTCCCTAATGAAAGACCTCCCTTCATCGTCTGCTTCATCACCGATCATAATCAACCTTCCTAACGAATTCATATTTATCATTTCTACAAAAGACCCATGGTATGGGGGCATTCTTGTTTATTTGTGCACTCACAAATTCGAGCCCCATTTAAGCTGCGAAGATCGACAGCACCTTTGACACCAAGCTTCTCTCTATCTCCTCATTGGGGATGTCCTATACCATCGTGGTGTCAATACCATATTACGCCATTTCCTCACCCATAATGAGGTTGAAAAAGTCTTGAATGACTGTCACAACGGATCCTATGATGGCCACCTCTCTGGTTTGGCCACCACCAAGAAGATCCTCCATGACGATTATTTTTGGCCCACCATCTTTGCTAATTGCATCGATGTAGTTAAACACTACTACAATTTCCATCTCTTTGCCACAAAAGCAAGGGCACCTCCTGCACCGTTACATCCCATTGTCACAGTTGATCCCTTGTGCCAAGTGGGTGATTGACTTCATGACTTGTAATCCTACCTCGATCGATAGTCATAAGTACATCATTGTGGCCATTGATTATTTCACTAAATGGGTTGAGTCCATGCCTACATTCAACTGTAAGGATGATACAATGACACGATTCTTTTTTAACCACACTATCATGCATTTCGGTGTCCCCCACTAGATAGTCTCAGACCATGGTTCTCATTTTGAGGACGCCATTTTGAAAGAAATGTCTATCATGTTGAATTTTGAACACCAATACTCCTCTGCATATTATCCTCAAGGAAATGGAAAATTTGAGGCTATCAATAAGATCCTAAAAACCATTATTCAATGGACGGTGGATAAACATAAGTGCAACTGGCATATTTTTCTCTTTTATGCCCTATGGGCCTACCGAACATCAATGAAGACCACCATCGGTTTTACCCCATTTCACTTGGTCCATGGTGTGGAGTTTGTACTTCCCATTGAGTGCCAGATTCCATCGCTCCACTTTGCTGTCGAACTTATACCCGATACATCCCCATTAGAACAATGCCTACTTATGCTCGAATGTGTAACATCCTTGACCCTCCGACCGGCGAAGAGGATGCTACTAACACCAAACTAACGGGAAAACAGCTCCATGGAGATGAACAGAGATAAATGATGATATTAAAAAGCTTAAACATAATACATACCAAGATGCATAACCCATCATAAAAAGATGCATAGTTCCTCAACATTCAGCAGAAGCAAACATACACATCCTAGCATTCAACATATTCATCATACTTCATGAAACAGTAGATATAATTGCAGAGCTAAAACAGTCAGGAGTACTTATATTTTAATGAAGAACTCGCCCCGCAACCAGCTACATCATTGCAACGTTCCACCCAACCATAGTCTAGGGTGCTCATCAATCTCTCAGCAACACTGCCGCCCCCGAGATGGTAATGATTCCTCAAGGAATAAGGGTCAATGCAGGCTTACACATAGCCAAGGTCTACCAATTAGCCAAACCCACACAGTAGGGTTCACCAGGCTGTCAAGGAGATAGGAAAGGATAAATGCTAATATAGTGGCCTCAATGCCAGTTTTCTCAGGCATACCTAGCCTCTAATCCCACTCTCCACAGTCCGAAGACCAACCACTGCACACTGCAACAAAACAACCCATTCACAGCTCTGTGAAGAAGGAAAAGCCAACCGGGTGACAATCCCAAACAAAAGATGAAACACCGTTCAGATCCAACCACACTCCAGAGTTGTTCTTGGCCCTAGCATGGCCAAAACAACTCAGAAACAATCCCCAAAAGATGTCTGCTGCCTTAGCAACCAAGAAGCAACCCAAAACCAGGGTGAATCGACAGCCCAAACTCACAATTAAAACTATGGCAACCTTACATAGTCCCAAAATAGGGGAGAAGTCTGATTCTCAATATTGGGCAAGAGGAGGACATAAACACAGACCACAATCTAATGAGGAAACGACAAAACCTTACACAGTCCGCATTTGGGGCAGAAACAGAACTCCCAGCATAGACATGGGAGGACTCAACCAATGGATGTGGAAGTCAATGACCGTCCAACATAAAAAAAAACCCACAGCACACAGCTCCTCAATGTGAATGCTGAAGAAAGTTACACAGACGGAGATGGGGAAAGAACAAGCTCTCAACCTGTGCGCATGGGGGAGAGACACAGTCCAAAAATGGAAGAAGGAAACACACACAGAGTCCAAAATGGAAGAATAAATCGGACTCTCAACAACATCCAAAAATCATGGGAAGAATGACAGAAACCCAAATCGCGGGTTAAACCAAAATCAAGCCAGAATCGTGGATGAAAACCATGGCTATTTCACATTCATGGTAGAAATTGTGCCCTTGAGGCTTCTCTTCTAGATCACTGCATGCACAAAACCAAAGGAGAACCCTAACTGGTGCGTGAGGGAAAAAAATGATGGGAAAACTATGTGTGAGGAAAACATAGCGTCTCTTTGTGTGAGGATGGAATTTTCCCAGACCACAATCGTGAAGGTGAAGACCAGGCCAACTGCTTGCGTGAGGGAAACGATGGCTTCAGCCACTAGGTATGTGTACCATTAGAGCTGACAGTAGCCTACCAAAATGACTCCCCCCATGCCCACGTTTCCTCAAGCAGTAACTGCCCTCAACTAACGCCTACACCAAATGACTTGGTGGCTGAAAGAGACAAGAAGGTGGTTGACACATGGCACTTTCCCAATGGCTCCCACGGTTAGACAATTCCCCCCCTTATCCTTAGGAAAATCATGCCCTTTTCATTTTAACATTGCATCGTTATAGCTAGCTGTAGGTTTAGTTTAATTGATGTGTGTATTTACATGATGCCAAACTATAATGTGTCGGATAGCACGATATACCATTGGCAACTATCCCTATTGCCGAAACATACACAACCAAATTGATGGTGGGGATTTTTCCTTTAGCTCCTCACCACGATTAACTACATCATGTACTTTTAATGCAAATGGGGTCAAAATTGGGGTGTTATAGAATGGACCAATCAGGACCGTCGTGCTTCTTGTTAACCAAAAAAATCACTCGACTCGCTCTACATGGCCTACACCACATAAAGACATCAATTTCCTAACCCCTATTGACCCCCACACCCTTAACCTATGTTTTCCTCTCAAAGGCTAAAAAAACATCAAAAAATGATTAAAAACCCATAATGGAGCGAGAAATAGCTCACTAATGGGATATACCCCTCAAAAAGGGGCTAAAACCCCTAAAAGGGGATAAAAACCCCAAAGGGAGCTAAAAAGAGGCAGAAAGGGGCTTAAAATCCTAGAAAGGACTTAAAACCCTGAACAAGGGATAAAAACCCTAAAACTTGATAAAAAAGCTATAAATACATGGGTGGGGGTCACTCTCAAATCATTCATTCTTTGCCTATCGTTACTCTACCCGTATGAGTGCCTTAAGGAGACAACTCTCTCAAGCCATTCATCCCTCGCATTCCCTTTGCTCCACTAGTCTAGTTTTTTGTATGTTGAGCATTGCTCCATACAACCCAAACCAATAGAGAGAGGTAGCTTCCTAAGCTAGGGCATGGTGGCCCATCTTACAGAAAGACCCGAGGTATAATGATCTCAATGTGTTGTTTTGATTTTCAGTTTATTGTTTAGGTTTATGCTTAGTTTGTTTCTAACGTTTTTTGCTGCAAGTTCTCCATAGTTTACGACTAACAGTTCATTGCAGGTTTTCTTCCATTCAGTTGACTCTACCCTTCCGTCCTATAGATGAAAGGTAGGCGCTTTAGCATGTAGCTAGGGCTTCTGCCCTACTACATTTTGGTGACCATACCAGGTTGATCCCATAGGATCCCTGGGTTTAGTTAGTTTTTTATATTTTTTAAGTAGTTTTTTAACAAGTTTATTTCCAGTTCTTTCCATTTATGTTATTGGGCGATCCCTCTTGATGCTGACCCGAGCCCGTTTGGTCGCAGTACCACTTACTGCTAGCCATTCTCAGCTTTGACTTTTCAAAATTTCCATTTTCAGGCCAAGTTGCTACTTCAGGGTCTGAAAGAGTGACCCCATCGCTTAGATTTGCCCCATAAGAGTGACCCCCTTGCTACATTTCCCCCGAAAGGAGCGACCTGTCTCTGTAGGCCGAGTCTCCTGTTTCAGGCTAAAATGAGGGACCCCCTCGCCACATTGGCCCTGATAAGTGTGATCTGTCTCTTGGTTGTCTACTTCGACTATTCAGACTATTAGTGTGGATCTGCTACCACTTCCCAACAAACTGTCTGTTTCTCCAAGCAATTTTGTAGGTTGAATATATGTGTGCTTAACTATTCAGGAAAATAAATCTGTTTAAAGGCTTAAGTTAAAACACTGTAAGTTGATTTTCAGTTTTTCAATTAATCATTGGAAATTAACAACTTGCACAACCCTCCATCCTTTACTCAGTCATCATCCTCTTGGGTATTCTGAGATAAGACGGGGGGTTGAGCAAGCATAGTGATAGGCACTTATCACTGTCATTTCTCCTAAACCACTAAAAATGGGTGACTTTGAAGGTAGAGGGGGTGGAGACTATTGGGGGTTTCATGGCGTTCGTGTCCTCCCTGTTGACCGACCTTGCACTCTAAGAGTGACCTAAGGATGTACAGATGGGATTAGTCCCGATCCCAACACTCTTTCATGGTATAGGAGGAATACAAGGATAGGGTAGTCACCTAGAAGATTTACAATTGTTCAAAGTTTAATAGTTACATCTTCAGTCCTGTTTAGTTTCAATTCTGAGTTCTCTTGAGTTTCAGTTCTGTTCACAGGTTGCCCATTGTTCAATATAGATAAGAAACCATAAACGTCTGCTAAACTATATCAATACACCAAATGACTGTAGATTCACATGTCCGAAACAAAATTACAACTAATAATTCAAAACAGGACTTGTTCTCAAGGCTACACACAACCACACAACTTAATCAACCAAACTCAATTCATGACACTGAGCCAACCATTAAATTAAATCAATTTAGACACGGGGACTTCACTTAGTGAACATCTCACATAGCACGTGCGATCGTGCGATATTAAAGAATACCCTTAATTTTGAGAAATATTGACCCAAGCTCTTTTTGTTGAAACCCCCTCCCAATACTTAAAACCTCCACCCCACCCCTTTTTATACCTCAATCCTTATAAACCACCGTATCCACCCCCACCTTAAACCCCTCATCCCCCTAATACTTTCAATATATTGGTTCGATTTTTGATAATTTTAAAACCCACAATATGAACTAACGTGATAGGATATTGGTCAACAAGTGAAGCCCCCGTGAATTTAGATTAATTCAAAAATTTGTAGTATGAGGACATAAATCCCTGATTTCCTTAACCGTGGGAAGTACTTGGGCTATTCCCTAAAATGCATTGTGAGAAGTACCACAGGAACCCCAAAGTAGTTGGCCAACGAGAGGAATTTCCAAGCGAAATGGGAATCGACCCCCACCGATTGACTAGTAAAACCTACGAGGAAAAAGACAAGCATTGTCTTCTAGCATTCTTGGTGGCTGAGTGAACACCTGCAAGCCACTTAACTGTGGCCCAGATCTTAATCACTAGTAACATTGTTTGAATCACTAAAAGACACCATTGATCCATCACGTTCCTCCTCTCGTCTCAGGGGGGAGTCCCCTTAGTTTGGACCATTGAACCAACACCGTCGAGACCATTCTCGACGACCTTCTACACCGTCAAAAGGTCACACAGCCTATGACTCTGACTTAGATTCATACCAATCTGAGCCAAATTTGCACACTGCACTATTCAACCCCATGGTTGGTGTAAACTAGGATCCATTCTCCAGAGGGTTTATTGGAAGTGGAACCATGTCCATCCCTCAAATTATCACCAACATCCCTTTTGGTGGTCCTAGCACTACTGCACAGACCGTGATAACTCAGCTACCCAATAGTAGCGGATCCACACCTATACCAACCATTCCCTTCATCCCACCAGTCATACCCGGTGGCAGTGGCCCTTCCACAACTATGTCAGTTATCTCCATCACATGAAGTCAACCACATGTGTCCCTGATCACACAGGGCCATCACATTCCTATAAACCTAGATGCCATTTCTGGTCCTTCCTTCACTAACGTCGGGTCTAACCTCCCTTTCATGGCTTGCCTAAAATTTCTTGATTTGGCTAGGTTAACAAACAACCCAATCTGCCATCAAGCCCATTGGCCTCCCATGCTAACCAAACCCCCATCAAACATTCCAAAGTTTGAGGGGAAGATAGGGTAATGCCCTCAAAACCACATAATGATGTTTCACCTATGGTTCTCATAAAAAAACATTGTAGATGACTCAATCATACTTAGGCTGTTTCAACACACCCTTACAGGTGTCATAGCCAAATGGTACATCGAGCTACCCCAATCCAAATACCCAGATTTTAACTCCTTATATTTTATGTTTCGTAGTATTTCCAACTCTACGTCAGATACGACGAAGGGGTAGATATCTTGCTATCTTGCCGTCAGAATACTGCGACCCACATAACTGACCACATCCATGAGTGGCGGCGACCCCGTAGTTTGTGCAAGATACAACTTGATGACAAAATATTCCTGGATTGGTTCCTAAAAACTTTGTTACCACCTATAGCAAAGGACGTCGCATTCGAGCGTCCCCAATCCGAAGAGGAAGCTATCTTAAAATCCCTATAGTTTGATCTGATTTACACTCAGTCTAGATACCTTTATACCATCATTCTAGATGCACCCCATGTGGGAAATTCTTACCGTGACGTGCTGGGGGCATCCCATGCCGCAGATGGAATCATAGGCTCTATTTCCCATCAATCACAACATCATGTGACACCACTTATGATGCCACCACATACAAGAAACACCCCTAGCATTTCCCATCCTAACCAAGCCCCTGACTATTCAAGAATGTTGTCTCAGTCTAGAGACACAAACTCGTACATGCAACCCACACCACAACATCATGCCCATGCACTAGTTTGGCTTGCACAACAACATTTAGGAGAGATGACCGGATTTGTAGCTCCAACTCCCCTGGTCTACTATGTGCCACCAATGCAAGCTGCTCCGACCCCCACCCCAGCCCCTCCACCACCCTTAGGACAATTTTTTGCCCAACAAAACCTTCCCAACCAACCAACACCCAACAACCAACAAGGGAAAGCCAGAAATAACCAAGCTAGGAATTGAGGCAACAACCAACCACAAGGAGGTGGCCAATAACCAAATCCTCCTAACAACGCCGAGGAAAACCAACCAACTCAAAATCCCCAACAACCAAACCTACCTAGACACAATGCTCTGTTACACACAAATCAGCCATACAAACTATGCGACGGCTATGGGCACTATACACACGAATGCCCCCGCATGGGTCGTGCTAAGCAGGCCATTCAGAATGAAGTTCAACATGGCACCAATGCGGCAGTCCCAAATCAACCCAACCCGAAACCACCAGGCCCTCCACCCATGGTGCTCCAAAACCCATTACCACTTCAAGGACTGGTATCACACACACCTACTCCCCAACCCACTCCCAATTCCCTTGCTGCACCTCCGCCAACAGAGACATGTGTTCACCATCGAAGAGGTCAATTTACAGACAACCGAAGAGGTCAATTTATAGACCAGGAGAAATCAGTATGGAACCAAAACTAAACCCACTGACCTATCAGTGGAATCCACATCCAAAACAACCAACATACCTCTTCACTTACCCCCTTTTCCCCCATGCCCCCCCATACGGGTTGTCAACAATGCCACGGCTAGAGCTGTAGTGAACTAGAACATCGTTGATGACTTGGCCCAAACACCTATGGCCATGTCCACCCTTGAGGTACTGAAAAATTTCCCAATGAATTGAAAGGATTTACTAGCTTTCCTCGGTGCCATAGACCCCTCCAACTCCAAGTTGATCACTTTCAACACAGATAATGGAGAGCCTCGGATGTCATCAACCATTTCCTTCCAAATTTCGGTATCCATTCAAACTTGGTCATACATTGGTGCATTATTGACGAGGGGGCATCCACTTGTGTTATGTCAACCCTAGTCTGGCAGAAACTTGGGTCCCCAATCCTGCAACCAGCCACCACTACTTTGTGGGCTTACGATGGTCATCCCACAAAATCCCAAGGTATCCTTCCACATGTCCCCATAAAATTAGCCAAGAAAACAGTACTGATTTACATAGAGGTTGTCAATGCATAGTTGGACTATAACCTTCTCCTAGGAAGAAGTTATATGTATGCCATGAGAGCCATAGCATCCACTGTTTTCCATCTCATGATATTCCCTCATGAAAGGAAAATTGTGATGGTTGACTAATTAACTTACCATGATTCGCAAGGGCTAACGACACCAGCCAACATTATCCCTACGGTCAACATTACCGTCGATGGCACATCCACCTCCTCATTGTTGAATGTGGGCCTTGGGTTTTTTTCCGACACCTCCATGATGACTTCCTTCCCCTTTGTGTCACGAACACCAACACTGAATGAGACTGCAGATTTGTGCATGCTCTCATCCAACACTACTGCACCTAAAATCCAACCGCAGCCGCAGCACCAACAACATCCGCAACACCATCCACAGCTGCAACCCCAACCACAATCGCAATATCAACCCCAGCCACAACCATAAGTGCATCACCAAACATACTCACCAAGGAATTACTGGGGATCCTCCCTAGTCCATACGATTCCCTTCCTATTTCCCCCGCTTGGCATCTTAAGTAAGCTAATAATGGCTACCTTAAACCTACCCAACTTCACATTGGGGATTCCCGTGTGGTGCCTTGATTCACTGGCCCAACCTCCAATGCCCTAAGTTGTGTTGACCCCTATTCAACACATTGCAGTTGAATCACTTCCTCCACCTTGCCCACAAAAACCAACCACTACACCTGCACCTACCGTTCCCCACCCAAAAAGGGTAAGGGGAAAAAACTTGAAAGCAACAACTGAACCTCGACAGAACCCACCATGCGTTCTGTGCTATGAACAGGGCCATGTAACTCAAAAATTTCTTGAAATTCCCATGATTCATGCACATTTAGATGCCATGGATACAAAAGAAAACATCCCCGTGGTTGAACTCCCAAGTGGACCAACAAAGAAAAACAAGGCTTTGAGGACGAACCATGCTTGTTCCCTTTGCGGATTGTATGGACACTATTCTCACCATTGCCAGGACTTGTCTGAGTTTCAAACAACCTTAGCTAACCTTAGACAACATTCCCTTGAATCCAATATCACTGTCATCGAATAAATCCACCCCCCAACTCCTTCCTTAGATACCATGTCCATCTACATGGTCTCCAGTTACATGGACCCACTTATCCCTGCAGTCATTGACAACCCCTCCAACCTATCCCATCATTGCTTCTGCAACGATGAGGAGATACTTGAAGCCTTAACTTCTCCTAAATACCCTTGGGATGACATGCACCATCGCTCTTTCTTCATCCCCGAAGGACCTGTCTCGTTGTCGTATCATTTTTCAGTCGAGACCAAGGATTTCATTCATGGGAAAGTTGTCTAGTTCAAATATCCCATTCCGACACTCGATGCTTTCAAAGAAGGGAACATGGACAATATCTCGCCAACCATTAAAATCAACATCTCAACCAAACCTGAGATCCTTGAGGAGATCATGCTGGGGGCATCCTACTCCTCTGAATAAATCTCTTCCTACAAAGTGCTCTTCCAAGAATTTTGTGACATCTTTTCCTGGTACTACACTGAAATGATCGAGTTGGATCCATCCATTGTCGACCATCACATCGACATATGGCCTGATGTAGTACCCGTGTGCCAAAAGAAATGGCCAATCCATCCTTCCAAAGCTACCATAGTTAAAGCAGAAATCAAGAAGTTGCTCACAGCCGGCTTCATTTACCCCATTGCTTACACAACATGGATTTCAAATAATGTTCCCATGAATAAAAAACAAGGTACCATTCACATCTGTACAAACTTCCGTGATCTGAATTTGGCATGTCCTAAAGATAACTTCCCAACTCCCTTCATCGATCAGAACATTGATGTGTTTGTCATACATGAATTATTTTCCTTCATGGATGGCTTTTCCAGATACAGCCAAATCCAGATCCAGAAAGAAGATCGTGACAAGAATGCATTTACAAACCCTTGGGTCACATTCGCATATCGAGTAATGCCCTTTGGTCTAAAGAACATTGGAGCCACCTTACAATGCGCCATGACATATTGTTTCCATGAACTCATCCACATCATATTGGTCTACCTAGATGACCTTACCACTTGATCACGGAAGTGAGTACAACACATAGATGACTTGCAGTAAGTCTTTTTGCGATGTCGCAAGTACAAAATTCATTTGAACCCCCTAAAATGCATTTTTTGTGTCCCATCAGGTCGTCTGCTTGGGTTCATCGTATCCAACAAAGGGATAACGGTTGACCCTCTCAAATTTAAAGCTATCCTTGATCTCCCTACACCACAAACTCTGAGCCAACAACAGAGCCTCCAAGGCAAGTCCAATTTCCTTCACCGTTTTTTACCAGAGTATGTGATGAAAGCCCATGGATTCGTATGCCTGCTCTATACCAACATTCCCTTTGTTTGGGATCAACAAGCACAAGAATCATTTGACGCACTCAAACAAGCCCTGGCTTCTGTACCACTACTCTCAGCATCGGACTTCACTTGAGACTTCATTCTTTATGTGTCGGCTTCAGAAAATGCCATTGTTGGAGTCTTGGTCCAGGAAGGCGATGCTTGTCAAGAGCATGTAATTTATTACGTTAGCCAGAAGCTGACAGGTCCCCAACTGTGATATTCACCTGAGGAGAAACTGGCCCTCGTCATTATTTTCTTGGCTAAAAAATTGTGCCACTACATTATTGAAAACCATACCCGAGTAGTGGTTGGTCCAACCCAATGTGGTACCTCTTAAGCTGCTGCCTCCTACAAGGCCGTGCGGCCAAGTGGGTAGTCGTTATCCAAGATTTTGACTTGGATTTTGTTTCCCCAAAAAGCACAAAGGCACTAGCGCTAGCCACGCTCATGATAGATATTCCCCCATTAACCATGTCACCCCCACCCAAGGATTACCTTCTCGATGACTTCCTATTCATCATATCCATGGAATACCCATGGTATGTGGGCATCCTTCTGTATTTACGCACCCAGAAGTTCACAGATCACTTAAACTGCGAAGACAGGTGACACATCTGACATCAAGCTGCTTGCCATATTCTTATTGGAGATATTTTATATCACCGAGGAATTGATACCATATTATGTCGTTTCCTCATCTATGAAGAAGCCGAGATAGTCCTTAAAGACTGTCATAGTGGAGCCTGCAGTGCCCACCTTTCTGGTCTGGAAACCACCCAGAATATTCTATGTACTGACTACTTTTGTCCTTCCATCTTCGCTGATTGCATAGAGGTATTCAAACAATGTCACAGATTTCAGCTCTTTTCCCCAAAGGAAAGAACCCCCCTACACCATTACACCCCCTACTCACAGTCGGTCCCTTCTGTAAATGGGTAATCGACTTTATGACAATCAACCCTACCTCGACCAACGGTCATAAATATATCATTGTGGCTGTTGATTACTTCACTAAGTGGGCAGAGGCCATGCCTACATTCGGCTGCAAAAGTGAAACGACGGCACGTTTCTTCTTTAACCACGTCATTTTTTGATTTGGTGTTCCCAAATAGTTAGTCTTAGACCATGGTAAACATTTTGAAGACACTGTTTAGACTAAGCTTTCAACCATGTTTAAATTCGAACACCAGTACTCATCTTCCTACTACCCCCAAGGAAATGGACAAGTTGAAGTAGTCAACAAAATCATTAAAACAATGGTCCAAAGGATGGTAGGAAACCATAAAACCAACTGGAACCACATGTTGTTCTCCTCCCTATGGGATTATCACACATTCACAAAAACCACCACTGGTTTCACCCCTTTTCATTTAGTACACAACGTTGAATCAGTACTCCCTATAGAGTGCTAGATCCCATCACTCCGCCTTGTTGTGGAACTCCTTCTTGATACTTATCCTTTGGAAGAATGACTCCTCCAACTTGAAGAAACCATGGAGGACCGTCGGGCTACCCTCCAAGCCATTGAAGTAGCGAAAACACTGTCAAAATCCTATTATGACTCTCATGTCCACTGTCGCACCTTTAGCGAAGGTGATATGTTTTTGGTTTATGAGAAATCTAATGATAAGTTAGGAAAAGTAAAGTTCAAGTCAATGTGGTATGGCCCATATGTCGTCCACCATTGCCTTGGAAAAGGGGAAAATATTATTGTTGAATCTGATGGACAACACTTGGAGAATCCCCGCAATGGGCTCTACCTCAAGAGACTTTATGCTTAACATCACCAATGAGTCACTTGTCGCATAGTATAATAGTCTTATCCTTTTTTGTTTTACACATTTTTTGAAGTGAGTCTTACGTATTGTTTCATTGACTGCTCTAGATGGACCCTACCTCATGGCGATAAATTGGATTTTATGATGGAGCAAGAAGATGGTCTCCAAATCTAGCCTTGGCTGCATGGGTCATCTACTCCCCATCACATGAGTTGATTCATATTGATAGAATATGTGTGGGCATTGCAACCAACAACCAGGCTGAATATGATGGCGTCACTAGCCTCTTGGACGCCGCCCTCCAGTTGGGAATCTTCCATCTTGATGTCTTCTTAGACTCTTAGCTACTTGTCTATCAGTTGAACAACTATTACCAGATACGTGATCCATGCCTCTTTAGAAAATTCTCGTGCACTAAACAGATGGTTAGAACATTTGAATCCATCACATTCACACATGTTCCCAGGAACCTCAATAGTGTAGTAGATCAAATGGCTAATGACATTCTAAATTGGCATATTCATCATCATGCATAGGAAGCATATAGAAAATGA
>LPNX010496920.1:0-45773 GCA_001517045.1 Pseudotsuga menziesii | reverse complement strand
TATATATATATATATATATATAAATCGCATGTCCAAATATTTCCAGTACAAAATGAGAAGATATATATGCTTTTTCGGCTGAATATACATCGCGATACAAAAATCCTAAGTGCACCAACGCACTAGGAGCATCTCCCTAAGCTGCTAATCAGAGTTGGACTCATCATCCTACTCCTCTGACTCTGTCCCCTCCTCAGAGCTATAACCCTCCTCAGCAGAATCATCATCCATCGAAACATCACCCCGCGCTGCCACCTGGACATACTCAGTTGCAACAATAATCCTCCTCATCAAAGGGACCCAATCATGGGGAGCATACTAGGAGGCAACAATAAGATCCCAATCTAGGTATTGCAACCCATCATCCGTCACTCCCTCTAGGAGACGCTCCACGTGTCCCCATAGATCAACAATAACCTTGTGCTCCTTCCTATGCGTAGGTAACTCCAGCCCCGCCACTACACCCATGTGATGCTAATAACCTGCTGGTGGACACTGTTAACCCAAAAAATCCCTCACTAAGCTCTCTATGACCTACACCACCCAAAGACACCACTTCACAATCCTCCATTAGACCCCCACACCCTAAAAAATGTTTAAGGATGAAGAAAAGGGCTTAAAAACCCCAAAAAGAATCCTAAAATACTCTCCTAGGAGTTAAAGCCCCCCAAAAGGGGATAAAACCCTAAAAGGAGCTAAAATTAGAGCAGAAGGGGCTAAAAGCCCAAAAAAGGGGCTAAAGCCCAGACCAAGGGCTTAAAACCCTAAAACCCCAAAAAAGTTATAAAAGGAGGGTGGGGGGTCACTCTCAAAACACTTCTCCCTTGCATGCTCTTATGCTACCTGTGGATGCCTTGATACCCTTTGTCTCTCAAGCCACCCACACTCCCTCTCCTCCATCTCCATTGAGCCATAGATCCCCCATCCAAGAGAGGTGCTTCTTCAAGCTAGGGCATGGTGGCCCATTCCACCCAAAGAGAAGGTATAGCTTGTTCTTTGTTGTATTTGCTTAGTTTTTTCTTTGCTTTCTAATCCATGGTTTTAGTTGCAGGTTTATTTCCTAACTTGTTTTGCAGGTATTTCGGTTTACTGTAGCTTAATGATTGTTTGTAGGTTATTGGAAGCGGAACCCTAACCTTTGTTTGCAGAGGGGTTCTCCATATTTCTCTTCCATCTTTGCTTTCATTACTGTTCTTTACATTCCATTTTTCCTTTCAGTATTTCCACAAGAAGGAACCTACCCTTCTGTCCTATAGATAGAAGGGAGCCATTCCTGCCCCTGTAGCAAGGAGAAATCCCTGCTACAAAACTGGCGACCATACCAGGTCGATCCCATAGGATCCCTGGTCCAAATTTTTAAAATTTCAAGTTTTTCAAGTTTTGCCCTAGTTTTTAGAATTTCATGTCAAATTTAGTTTATATCTAGTTTATTTCCAGTTATTAGTGTTACCGAAGCCTCTGCTAGGAAAATCCGAGTCAGTTTGGCCACAGTACAGGTTACTGTAGGCCAGATCTGACTCAGGATCAGAAAAACCCCAAATCCGAGGCAGGTCGCACTTATTGGGCCTGAAGAGGGGATGAGGGTGCACTTAATGGCCTAACAGGTGCGCCTAGGGAGCACTTAATCTCCTGAAAGGTTTGACTTCACTGAGAAACACAAATCGTGACTTTTTGTGAAATCTGTGCGACCCCCTCGCCTGTTTCTGAATTTTTTTTGCAAACCCCTCGCCAAATTTGATAAAAAATGTGCGGTTTGTCAATCATAGGTTCAATTTTAGTTTAATAGGAGTTAAATTTTCAGTTTAATAGGGACTGTCAGTGCGGCTCAGCCGCCTTTGTCCAACATACTAGTTTAATTTCAATTGTTGTTTTAATTTCCTGTAATTGCATCAACAAACAAAGTGTAAATTCAAAGTAAATTTTAATGGCTTAATTAAATGAATGTAGCTTAACTAAAATCAACCTAAAAATAACTATGTTACCTACCCTTCCTCCTCTACCCAGTCATCACCCTCCGGGGTATTCTAGGATACGACGAAGGGCAAGCTCGTATAGACCTAGGCCCTTCATTGAATATTTTTCTAAACCATTAAAACCGGATGACCTGGAAGGTAGAGGGGGTTGAGAAGGAGGGCTTCTCACAACACCAAGCATCCTCCCTGTTGACCAACCTTGCATCCAGGAGGTGACCTGTGGATCTACGGATGGGATTAGTCCCATTGTGTTGAGAGCCCAACACCTTCTCTTGGTTGAAGAGGAATATTAGTGTGAGGTAGTCATCTAGTTAGGCCATAAACATTTAGGGTTAAAAACTATATTTGTTTACAAATTTCTGATTATTCATGATATGAACTCTGCCACAATATGATGAATTCATAAACCATTTGTAGCTACCAAATACCAGAAAGACAGACAAACAAATACACCATACCAAGTAATCAACCCAACTCAGTTCATGACGCTGAGAGAGCCTTAAAATTTATCAATTTACACTAAGTACAAACAAATATGCAGTCTTTGAGGACACAAGTCCCTGACTGCTTCAACTGTGGGAAGTACTTGGGCTCTGCCCAGAAACTCATTGTGAGGAGTACCACAGGAACCCCAAAGTATCTAGCCGTTGAGAGGAATTGCCAAGCAAAATGGGCAATGACCCCTTCCGATTGTGTAGAAACAACTACGAGGAAAAATCCAAGTGCTGTCTTCTGGTAGTCTTGGTGGCCGAGTGACCACCTATAGCCAATAGGAAGCCACTGAAACCAAGGTCAAACATCATTCCCATCAGTTTGATAAACATTTAACACAATTGATCCCTCACGCTCTTCCTCATGCCTAAGAGGTGAACCACCACCATTCAGAATGTTGAACTGTCACCGTCGAACCTATTCTCGATGACCTCGCACACCATTAGAAGGACACACAGCCTCTGATCTAGATTCAGACCCATATCAGTATGAACTAGACCTCCACACAACACCATCAAGCCCCATGGCTGGTGCAAATATGGATCCATTTTTCGGCATAACCATAGCAAGTGGACCCATGTCAACAACAAAACTTGTCACCAACAACCCTGTAGGTGGCCCAAGCACAGTCATGAAAACTATCATCAGTCAGCTGCCACCACCCATAGTGACCATCCAAGCTGGCCCACTTGCAACACATGGGGGAAGTGGGCCTTCCACGCACACCGCCCCTCCTACCACACAGGGGGGCAATGGACTGTCCACTTACATTGCCCCTACTATCATACATGGAGGCAATGTCCCAGCCACCCATATTGTCCCCCTCACAACACTTGGGGGCATTGCACCATCCACAATGGTGCCACCAAAAGTGCCCCCATCTATGCAGATGCATTATGCACCTGCAAATCCGACCACCATCGTAACTCCATCCCACATCAACCTGGGGTCAAATATGCCATTCATGGCTCATCTTAACCTGCCTGATTTGGCTTGGTTAACAAATGACCCCATCCACCACCAAGATTTCTGGCTACCCATGCCAACTAAGCTGCCGTCAGACATCCTCAAGTTTGAAGGCAAGGCATGGGAATGTCCCCAAAACCATATTATGACATTCCAACAACATCGTAGACAATTCCATCGTAGACAATTCCAACAACATCGTAGACAATTCCATCCAACAACATCGTAGACAATTCCATCAGACTGAGGCTATTCCAATGCACCCTCACAGGTGCTGTGGCCAAATGGTACATTGAGCTACCACAAGCCAAGTACCCTGATTTCAGCTCCCTAGATTTCATGTTCCTACAGTATTTCCAACTCCCCGTCAGATATGACAAGGGAGTGGAGATCCTGCTATCCCGCCATTAGAACACTGCCACTCATATAATTGACCATATCCATGAGTGGCGGTGACGTCATAGCCTATGCAAAATCCAACTTAACGAAAGGATATTCTTGGATTGGTTCCTTAAGACCTTGCTCCCACCCATAGCAAAGGATGTTGCATCCAAACATCCCCAATCCAAAGAAGAGGTCATACTGAAAGCTCAATAGTTTTACCTCATCTATGCTCAGTCTGGATACCTGTATACCGTCATCCCAGACGCTCCCCACACAGGAACCTCCTACTGTGATGCACCGGGGGCATCCCATGCTACAGATGGCATCATAGGATTGATCTCCCAATAGCCACAACACCGACCGACCCCACCTGCAGTTCCATCACAACCAAGCAACACTGCTAATGTAGCTTACCAAAACCAAGCTCCGCACTATGCTAGAATTATGTCCCAGTTCGTAGCAACAACTTCCTACGCACAACCTGCGCCACTGCAATAGGCTCAGGCCATGGCTTGGCCAACACAGCAGTATGCGAGGAAAATGCCCACATTTGTGGCACCGCCACCCCCATAAATCTACTATGCACCGCTAGTGCAAACAGTTCAAGCCCCTGCCCCTGCTCCACCCACTCTGTTGGGACAAGTGTTCGCACAACAAAACTGCCCCAACCAGCCTACCCCCAACAATCAACAAGGGCAAGCTAGGAATAATCATCCCTAGAACTAAGACAATAACCAACCACAGGGAGGTGGTCAACAACCAAACCCTCCCAACAATGCCGTAGCAAATCAACCTGCCCAAAACTCCCCATGACAAAATGAAATGGACACAACGGCCCGTTGCGCACAAACCAACTGTGCACACTCTGTGATGTTTATGGGCACTACACATTCGAGTGTCCCCTCATGGGTCGAGCTAAGCAGGAAATTCAGAACGAGGTTCAAAATGCCGCCAACACTGCGAATAAAACCCAACCCAATCCAGCACCACAAGGACCTTCTCCTATGGTGCTTCAAAACCCACTACTGGTCCAAGGTTTGGTGGCAACAGCACCCCCTCCCCAACCAAATCCCAATGCTCTGGGGGAAACTCCCATGGCTGAAACAGGTGTTCACTACCTGCTAGCCATGATGACTGAAGAGGTCAACATGCAAACTAGACGGAATCAGTACGGTACCACCACCGAACCCGCTGACACATGAGCGGCCTCAACGTCCAAAACAATCAACCTACCGCTTCAGTTGCCCCCATTCCCATGCCCCCCTGTACATAGAATTTCCAATAATGCCATGGCTAGAGCTGTAGTCAGCTATAGCATTGTGGATGATTTGGCCCAAACACCAACCGCCATGTCCTCTCTTGAGGTACTTAAAATGTGCCCAACATAGCGGAAAGCCTTACTAGCCTCCCTTGGGGCAGTAGACCCCTCTGACTCTAAGTTGATCACATTCGACACAGATAACAAAGAACCACTCATTCCATCCACCATCGCCTTCCAAATCCCGGTGTCTATCCGAAGCCTGGCTGTGCACCAGTGCATAGTGGATGAGGGGGCATCCATGTGCATTAGGTCCACCCTGGTTTGGAAGAAACTTGGATCACCAATTCTGCAACTGTCCTCCACAACTCTATGGGATTATCATGGACATCCCACTAAATCCCAAGGAATCCTCCCCCATGTCCCCATCACATTATCCGGGAAGACAGTGTTGATCAACATAGAAGTCGTCAATGCTCAACTAGACTATAACCTTCTCCTCGAGAGGATTTATATGTATGCCATGTGAGCTGTCACGTCAACTATCTTCCATCTCATGATGTTCCCCCATGAAGGGAATATTGTGACAGTTGATCAACTCACTTATCATGATCCGCAAGGGTTAACAACACCTGCCAACGTTATCCCTACCATCACCACTATTAAGCTGCAAGGGACGACTACACATGCCAATGTTATCCCTACAATCAACACCATGGTTGAAAACACACCACCCTCCCCATTGTTGAATGTGGGGCTTGGGTTATTTTCCGATACCACCATGACAACTCATTTTCCATTAGTGTCACCACCACCGACACAAAATGAAACTACGGACTTGTGCATGGTCTCATCAAGCACCATTGCACCCAAACAACAACCGCAGTTGCAACCCCAACCACAACCACAACATCGTTTGCAGCCGCAACATCACCCGCAGCAGCAGCATTTCGTGCAGCTGCAACCACAACCGCATCCCCACATGCAATCGTCAGGGAGTTATTTCAGCTCATCTCCAATCCATACGATTCCCTTCCTCTTCCCCTCACCTGGTGTCATGAGTAAGACGGTAATGGCCACCTTAAGCCTTCCCAACTTTACATTGGGAATTTTGGTGTGGTATCTTGATCCACCAGCTCAACCATCAATGCCCCAAGTTGTTTTAACCCCGGTGCAACCCATCGCAGTGGAGTCTCACCCTCCACCTGGCCTGCAAAATCCAACCGTCACACCCGCACCCGCAACCGCACTACCCCACCCGAAAAGGGCCAGGGGCAAGAATTCCAAAGCCACCGCAGAACTGCGACAAGTCCCACCTTGTGTCATCTGTGAGCAATAGGGACATCCAACTCAGAGTTTCCCTAAAATCCCAATTATCTATGCGTATTTAGATGCCATGGATACAACGAAAAAATCCTCGTGGTTGAACTCCCAACCGCGCCGATAGTCAGAAACAAGGCATTGAGAACAAACCATGCTTGCACCCTCTGCGGTTTGTATGGACATTACTCTCACCACTGCCAAGACCTACCCTAGTTTCGACTGGATTTAGCCAACCTTAGACAACATTCCATTGAATCTGAGATCACCCTGATCGAAGAAGTTCACCCCCCACCTCCTTCTTCGAACACCATGTCCATTTACATGATGTCCAGTTCAACCGACCCTATTGTCTCCACCATCACCAGCGGTCCATCAGACCTGTCTCTTCCGTTTTGTCCCCAACCACAGCCACAACCTCAGTTACCAGGGAAACATTGGAGTTCATTCCTGATCAACACGATCCTTTTCCTTTTCCTTTTCCTACCATCCGGGATCATGAGTAAGTTTGTCTTGGAAACCCTCAATCTATAGGATTTCACACTGGGAGATCCTGTGTGGTACCTTAAACCACCTACCCTACTTCTAAGGCCCCAGGATGTGTTGACTCATGTCTAGCCAATTGAGATGATGTTGCACCTACCTTTAGGTCCATCAAATAATCCTCTCGTCTCCAGGCTTGCCCCTCTTCCTCCAACAGAGACTGGGGGCAAGGAAACCAAATCCACAACTAATACCATTTACATGATCTCTAGAACCAGTTTCCCTTCCATCTCGTCGGCTTTGGAAAATACACCTAATCTATCTCGACACCACTTATGCGACAACGAAGATATATGTAAGATTGCCTTTGGTTTTACCCCATTCCCCTTAAACCATAGTGTGGAATTGGTTCTTCCCATAAAAGACCAGATTCCGTCACCCTGCCTTCCCAATGACCTTCATCTCGGTAAGGGGGCATACCTCTTTGCTGACTCAGACGGTCGACTCTTGAAGAAGCCGCGCAACGGGCTCCACCTCAAGATAGTCTATGCCTGATATAACCACTATGAGTCCCTTATAGTGTAGTTTTTTCCCTTTTTGTTTTTCAACATGTTTTTTACCACAAATTAGGGGCAGCACCATTAGCTACTACTCCAAAGTCACCTGGAATTAGTTCAAGACACCTCTCACATCTTCGGACTCAAACTTCTATCTCTTTATGAGACCATCGTCTCATGTTTAATAATTCAATTTCGAGACCATTTCCCACAATTCACCTTGATTTACGAGCCATGACATGACGATGCGAGTGTCTACGGACCTGTACTTGTATCACACTTCTCGATCGCTACTCATGCGAGTTCTCAGGCCACCGCCTGTTAAGGAATGTCATTTTTTTTTTACTTTTATTTTGTATTTTAACACATAGTTGTCTTCTTCATCCACTGCACCTTACGTGGACTTCTGGACCATTTTCCACAAAATGATTTACTTTTCTTGTATGTATTTGGCATATAACTGCCCCCGGATTTGCACTCACATCGCATTTACTCAAGTTCATCCACCACAACACACACACACACACTCTCCTGACCTCTGTCTGAGAGGCACCTCAGTTTGCGTGCCTTTTCCGCACCGACTCGTGATCCTCTACCGCAATCTATCCCACGCATGTATTGGTATGTTTGAGAGTCATCTGCTTCATCCATACTACACGGATGACGTTTGGACCTTTGTCCACCATCCCAACATGGGGCACCGCCTGTGCCATCGGAATTGGTTGACCACACTAGAGTTTCGTTTAAGCTATTTTTTGACTCCTTAAAACAATGAAAAGATAGTCGAGTGCAGCTGCTTCCTTTCCTGCTCGCTAAAGTATAGGAAAGGGGATCTACATCGTCTCGTTTACCTCCTTTTGTGGACCATGTAGACCATCAATTGAAAAGGACTTCCTTGGCACATTCAAGCCAAAATCATTCCCCTCTGCATACTTTTATGCTTTCTCGGGCAGAGGGGCCGCACTTTATGAAAAATGTCACCATGGGTTGTCGTTAAGCTCTTTTCCAGCCTTCTCATCAAGAAAAGATTGCCGAGAAAACTTGGTTTTGTTCATGCTCATAAAAGTATTTGAATGACCGTCTAGTCAGTATAGGTTTAACCTTTTCTGACCTGAATGGACTACCAATGATAAATAAGTCTCTTGACCCCTACAGGATGGGCGAGCTCTCCTATGTATACTTTTATCCTTTTTTAGGCACAGGAGACTATCGACAAAAAAAGATCCCCCACCGGAGTCTTCTTTGTGCTTTCAGACTCTCTAAAATTGAAAGCACCATCGAGCATTTACCTTCTCGGGCTCGCCAAGAAATCCACAAGATCGTACCATAACGGTGTCCCTAGAAACCACCCCATAGAAAATAGTTTGGAAGCATTCCCCCTTTGGGTTGCCTTTTTTTAGAGTACTTTGCAGTGTGTCTTCCTTGGATCCCATCAATATCAAAAGTGTCCACCTCTTTCCATTATTTCCCATCTGCAGTGACATTCCCGGTATTACAACTATGATCCCATTCCCATGAGTCAAGTTTCATTTGTTTCCTGGTTCGCCCTACTGTCATACTCTGAACAAAGGAAGTTTGAGTCCACCACACTCCCCCTGCCCCTGTTCAATTATTTTCCTCCCCCTCCCCCCCCCATTCAGTGGGTCAGTCCGCAGATTGTCTCACACCTTTCGGTTATCTCCCTCGTGCTCCTGGTCAAGGAAACACCATTTCCTTGACTAGGGGCAGGTCTCCCTCTATTGACGAAAACACATATATTTCAGAGGATAGACCTAGATGTCCCTGTATCCTAGTTTCATTAACCTCATTGATTAGTTCCTTGGACCACTTGAGAGCAGTCCTTAGTGCCTCTCAGGATGGTTGTTTCTCACGTGCTTGAATCCAACTACATCATCGCACCGTTGAGATTCGTATAGGGTTTGGTCCGCACAATACTTGGTCGAAGACCTCGGATGTCACCTAACTCTAGCACATTGATGAGTCTACTGGAGGGACCTAAACAGGTTATGTCCCTTGTGATTTTCGGGTTGCGTTCGAGACAGTGTTCAGAATCCCCAACAGTTCTTCTATATAGATTTATGATTGATGCAACATACTTGTACCATAGAGACTCTGACTCTCAATCAGCGAGTCCATATAGCTATGTACTGTTCCAGATACAACAGACCGTTAGTCATGAATATATAGCATTCCATGAGAATGTCGTGGGTCCAATGTACCAGATTAGTATTGTATTCAACCTCACATTGAGGCAACCATTATTGTATCATCAGTTGTATATGATCGACTCTTGTATTTTAGAGCATAGATCAAATTATTCTTTTGACATTGTCACGAGCATGGGGATTCCCTCCTCGTCCATATACATGTCATACATTATTTGTATCTCACCCATTGATGGGAACCATATTAATACAAAAACCAAAAGCCACCATGCCCCAGCCCTAGAAGCACCACCTCACCGCTACAAATCCTATGATGTCTGTCAGCCATATGATGAGCTCCTTCCCTCACACATCAGGGGGCAATCTGTTAACCCAAAAAATCCATCACTAAGCTCTCTATGACCTACACCACCCAAAGACACCACTTCACGACCCTCCATTAGACCCCCACACCCTAAAAAATGCTTAAGGATTATGAAAAGGTCTTAAAAACCCCCAAAAGGAGCCTAAAATACTCTCCTAGGAGCTAAAGCCCCCAAAAAGGGGCTAAGACCCTAAAAGGAGCTAAAATTAGGGCAAAAAGGGGATAAGACCCTAAAAGGAGCTAAAATTAGGGCAAAAGGGGCTAAAATCCCCAAAAAGGGGCTAAAGCCCAGACCAAGGGCTTAAAACCCTAAAACCCCAAAAAAGCTATAAAAGGAGGGTGGGGGGTCACTCTCAAAACACTTCTCCCTTGCATACTCGTATGCTGCCCATGGATGCCTTGAGACCCTTTGTCTCTCAAGCCACCCACACTCCCTCTCCTCCATCTCCATTGAGCCATAGCTCCCCCATCCAAGAGAGGTGCTTCTTCAAGCTAGGGCATGGTGGCCCATTCCACCCAAAGAGAAGGTATAGCTTGTTCTTTGTTGTATTTGCTTAGTTTTTCTTTTCTTTCTAATCCATGGTTTCATTTGCGGGTTTATTTCCTAACTTGTTTTGTAGGTATTTTGGTTTACTATAGCTTAATGATTGTTTGCAGGTTATTGGAAGCAAAACCCTAACCTTTGTTTGCAGAGAGGTTCTCCATATTTCTCTTCCATCTTTTCTTTCATTACTATTCTTTACATTCCATTTTTCCTTTCAGTCTTTCCACAAGCATGAACCTACCCTTCTGTCCTATAGACAGAAGGGAGCCATTCCCACCCCTCAGTAGTAAGGAGAAATCCCTGCTACAGACACAACCTAATATCTGCACATGTGCACAAAGATATCATCAACCCTAGTATATCAAACAGCTACCAACAAGATAAACCTCTATATATGAATGAAAAAACATAAAAATATCATGTATATGTACCATCTGGCCCCCATGCTTGGCCTGGAGGACGGGGCATCCCCGTATCCCCAGTGTATTCCATATCTGCATATGGGTAATCCTCCACAACTATTGGGATCTTCCTCCACTGATCCAACAAATCCTGAGTGAAAAAGCATCCCACTATACCACCTCCCTCACAGATCATCATCTCACACCATTAGCGCATGCGTGGCTCCCAAGGCCCACCATCACACATTGCTACATGCGGCCTAAGAGTCAGAACCCTCTCAAAGAAGAAGGTGCATACAAAAGAGGAAAAGTAGAACTCCCGACCAACCAACTTGGTGTTGTTCAGGGCACGTCGAACAACAAACAAATACATCCAGGCCTAGGAAAAGTATGTGCCTCCCATATCTCTCTCCACCATCTGGAGCTGACCCCCAGATATCTTATGGTTACCAAATGATCCCAAGATACAGAACACCATTGCTGTAACTACATGAGTCAGAAGATTCTCAATATCACACATCAAAATATGTGAGCCACATACATACACAGAGGCATAGCAGTGCCTCTCACAGAGCTCATCAAGCGTCTCCCCATATGAGAGTTTTGGCGTCATATTGCCAGCCACTCCCAGCATTGGGATCCCAGTCAGGAAGTATACATCCCATAGTTTAATCTCAATATGATTCCCATGTATAATAAATAACTCCCTTTGAGCATCCCAAAAACTCACTAATACCTCAAGAAATACCCGTAGGCTCTTCATCAAAGGCACCTGCATGAACTTGAGGAGTCCATAGCGGGAAAGTGTATCATGTGTACCTGCATCTTGGAGTGCATCTCTTTGTAGATCCTTGCAGTCCTACTCTCACTACACTGGTGGGGCCATCCTGTACAAGCACTAAATGATGTTAGCCCAAGCTCTTGGCAGAAAAGCACACCCACAACCAGATCGCACCTGTTGGGGCCAAAGTAGTGACCAAGTCGCTCATACAGGCCAGACAGATGTGACTGGGTTTCTCTTTCAGGATAGACAGGAGCGATCCTAGGTCGCACCTTTCTTCCTGATAGGAGTGACCCAGTCGCACCTGTACGAACAAAAAAGGCAACCCATTCGCTCCTTTTCCCTCGAAAAGAGTGACTTGACTCCTGGAATCCCTAGCAGGCCAGAGGAGGGTCCCAGGTGAGCAAACCAAAAATGTAAACCACTAAAAAATATGGACTTTGCAATAAATCTTACCTGAAAGTCACGAATATTGAAACCACCAGTTGAGACATAAGAAATCAACAAAATAATTTTGGGTCCCTCCTCTCCAACTCAGCAATGAACAGTGACAATGACACTTCACAAAGTGGTCCCCACCCATTTATAGGCCTCATTAGGTCTAGTTTATTCTTCTGAGCATAATGGAGCCATACGGAGTCCGTTTCAGTCACCATTTGCATCGTTGGTTTAAATTTTCCGTCCTCCATCTGTTTATGGGACCATTGTCTCATGTTTGATGAGTAATGTTTGGGCCTTCTGGAATTTACCTCAATTTACGTGCCCTTCGCATATAACTGTCTAAACCGTCCACCGCAACTTACGCGGGTTCCCGGACTCTTTCCCGGAAGTCGGATAATTTTGGCATGCATTTGGAAATATAAATTCCTTTGAACCTATGCTTACATCATATGTAGTCTAGGCCTTCCATTTCCACTTCCACTAATTCTCCAGACCTATTACTGGAGGTCACCTCGGTTAGCGTGCCTCTGCCATGAACCGTCCAGTGAATATAATGGTATGTTCAAGAGCCACCTGCTCCATCCATGATGCATAGTTTGTCACCTTTGACCACCCCTCATTGTCTCACCATGGGGAACCACCAGTGCCCCCGACTTGGTTGACCATAACGGTGTTTCTGTTAATCGCTTTTTTGACTCCTAAAATAATGAAAATATTGTCGAACGCCCTTGCTTCCTTTCCCGCTCATTAAAGTATAAGAAAGGGAATCTACAATGTCTTGTTTACCTTCTTTTGTGGACCATGTAGACTACTATATGAAAAGGACCACCTTGGCACACTCAAGCCAAGAACGTATCCCTCTGCATCCTTATGCTTTCTCGGGCATTGGGAATAAACTCTACAAAAAATCTCATCATGGGTTGTCTTTAATCTCTTTTCCATCCTTCTCATAAAGAAAATATCACCGAGAAAACTTGGTTTCATTCATGCTCATAAAATTATTTGAATGACCGTCCAGTCAGTACAGGTTTAACCTTTTTCTTCCTAATTGGACTACCAACGGTAAAGAAGTCTCCCATCCCCCACAGGATGGGCGAGCTCTCCTATGTACACTTTTATCCTTTTTTGGGAACAAGAGAATATCAATGAAAAAGAGCCCCCATTGGAGTCATCTTCATGCTTTCAGACTCTCTAAAAATTGAAAGCAATTTACTTTCTTGGGCTCAAAAAAAATCCATGAGATCGTACCATAATGGTTCCTTTAAACACCACCCCACATGTAACAGTTCAGAAGCATTCCCATTTTTAGTCGCCTTTGTTCAGAGTATTTTGCGATGAGTCTCCCTTGGATCCTATAAACACCAAAAGTGTCTACCCCCCCAAGTATTTCCCTTCTGCAGTTACATTCCCAGTATTACAGCTATGATCCCCCTCCTATGAGTCAATTTTAATTTGTTTCCAGGTCAACCCTACCGTCATACTCTAAACAAAGGAATTTTGAGTCCCCAGTACCCCTTTCTGCCCCTGTTCCCCAATTCAGTGCGTCAGTCCCCCGATTGTTTCACACCCTTGGTTATCTCCTTCACGCTTATGGTCAGGGAAACATCATCACCTTGAATAGTTGTAGGTCTCCCTCTGTCAATGACAACACATGTATTCCAGCGGATAGACCCATAGGTCCCTGTATCCTGGTTTCATTAAACTCGTTAATGAGTTCTTGGGACCACTTGAGAGGAGTCCTTAGTGCCTCCCCGGGATGGTTGTGTCTCACGTGCTTGACTTCAGCCACATCATCGCACCGTTGAGATTCATACATGGTATTGGTCTATGTAGTATTTGGTCGAATACCTTGGGTGTCACCTAACTCTAGCACATTGGTGAGTCTATGAAGGGACCCAAACAGGTTCATGTCCCTTGTGATTTCTGGGTTGCATTGGAGACAGTGTTCAGAAGCCCCAGAACAGTGCTTCGATATAGATTCATGATTGATGCAACATATTGTAACATAGAGACTCTGACTCTCCGTCAGTAAGTCCCTATAGTTATGTACCGTTCCAGATCCAGCAGACCATCAGTTATGAATATATAACATTCCATGAGAATGCCATGGGTCAAATATAGCAGTTCTTCAGATAAGTATTGTATTTCAGCCTCTTATCGAGGAAACCACTATGTAACAACAGTTTTACATGATCGGTTCTTGCATTTTTAATCCTAGATCACATTATTCTTTTGACATTGTTACGAGCATGGGGATGCTCGCCTTGTCCATACACATGTCACACATTATTTGTATCTCACCCATTTATGGGAACCATATTAATACAAAAACCAAAAGCCACCATGTCCCAACCTAGGAAGCACCACCTCTCCTAGAAAATCCTATGATGTCCGTCGGCCATACGATGAGCTCCTTCCCTCACACATCAGGGGGCAATCTATTAACCCAAAAAATCACTCGACTCGCTCTACATGGCCTACACCACATAAATACATCCATTTCCTAACCCCTATTGACCCCCACACCCTTACTTAACCTATGTTTTCCCCTCAAAGGCTCAAAAAACATCAAAAAGGGCTTAAAAACCCATAAAGGAGCCAGGAATAGCTCACCAAGGGGATATACCCCTCAAAAAGGGGCTAAAAACCCTAAAAGGGGATAAAAACCCCAAATGGAGATAAGAAGAGGTGGAAAGGGGCTTAAAATCCTAGAAAGGGCTTAAAACCCCGACCAAGGGCTACAAACCCTAAAAATTGATCAAAAAGCTATAAATACAGGGGTGGGGGTCACTCTCAAATCATTCATTCTCTTCCTACCATTACTTTTCCTGTATGAGTGCCTTAAGGAGCCAACTCTCTCAAGCCATTCATCCCTCTCATTTCCTTTGCTCCACTAGTCTAGTTTCCTGTATGTTGAGCATTGCTCCATACAACCCAAACCAATAGAGAGAGGTAGCTTCCTGAGCTAGGGCATAATGTCCCATTTTCCAAAAATACCTAAGGTATAATGATCTCAATGTGTTGTTTTGATTTTCAGTTTATTGTTTAGGTTTATGCTTAGTTTGTTTCTAATGTTTTTTGCTGCAGCTTCTCCATAGTTTACTGCTAACAATTCATTGCAACTTCTCTTCCATTCAGTTGACTCTACCCTTTCATACTATAGATGGAAGGTAGGTGCTTCAGCACATAGCTAGGGATTCTTCCCTACTACACTTCTCTCTAGATGATTGAAGCAGCCAAGACTAGGTCAAAGTCCCATTTTGATTCCCACGTCCACCCTCACACCTTTAGTGAAGGTGATTTGGTCCTCGTATATGATCAAGCCAATGAAAAGTTAGGAAAAGGAAAATTTAATTCCAAGTGGTATGCCCCATATGTCATCCAACGATGCCTCAACAAGGGGTCATACATCCTCACTGACTCTGACAACTACCTTTTGAATAATCCCCACAATGGGATCTACCTCAATGGGTTCTATGCCTGAAGTCGCTCACCACATAGTACACTTGTGTCATAGTTTTTCTTTTTTGTTTTACACCATTCTTGTCACGAGTCTTATATTTTGTTTCCTTGATTTATCCAGATGGATCCTACCTTGCATCACTAAATTGGGTTCACTGACGGAGCAAGTAGATGGTCTCCTAATCCTGCCTCAGCTACGTGGGTCATTCATTCCCCGTCACATGAGTTGATCCATATCAACGGAATGTGTGTTGGCATCGCTCCCAATAACTAGGATGAGTACGATGGTGTCAATGGTCTCCTGACCTCTTCCCTCCACTTGGGTATTCGTCACCTTGATGTCTTCCAAAATTACTAGTTGCTTGTCTCCCAGTTGAATAATTTCTATCGGGTACATGATCCTTGTCTCTTTAGAAAGTTCCTACGCACTAGACATTTGATTAGACATTTTGAATCCATTACATTCATGCATGTTCCCATAAGTATCAATAGTGTAGCATACCAAATGGCTAATGATGTTTTAGTGTGGCACATCAATCATCACATATAGGGAATAAAAATGCATCATGCATCATTATATAGTCATCCATACATATGTCATATACATCATATAGGCATCATCCTAAAAAGACTCATAAAAACACATAATAAGTGCATCCACGTGCATATATATATCGTGTCATAATTTTTAGTACAAAATAAGAAGTGCCACAATATTTCTCGAATGATCATACATATAGTACAAAAATCCCTATGCATCACTGCACTAGGAGGCAACATCACTAGCTTCCAGTTAGAGTCGTCCTCCTCGTACTATGTGTTGGAGACATTTACCACCATACACACTCATTTTGGTCAATTTGGCCTAGTTAAACCACTATCCTAAGTTTTATTGACTTAATTGACATCAGAGGAGCACTAGATGATATCAACTAGATCACACCCACGCCTACCTTCAGTCAATGAGGCTAACTTAGCCTTCTCCTACATTTGGGGAGGCTAAATGGAACACTCCAGGGGTGATATGAGTGTCATTAATGCCCCATATTGCTAACTGATGGTTACAATCAATTAAACAAAGCAGTGAAGGCACCTTCCTTCATTAAATTGATTATTTAATGAACTGGAGTCAACAGGGGCGCCTCCAACCACTTCTGATGGTCAGTTACACTTCAGTTAACCTCATCGGGGTTCATTGGAGTCATTGATGTGCTACCACTTGTTGGTTGGATTGCAGTGAAATGTGTCTGAGCTACTTTAAGTTAGACTCAGTCATTAATTGCACTCCGACTTCAATTAGGGCTCAGTTGAGTCAATTAGGGTTTTGATTAGTGGTTAACTTGAGTGTTGACTGTGGCTTACATTCAGTTAAGCTAGACTCACTCATTCAATTCAAATGGCCTTCTTGGGAATTTGAATTGCTTTGTCATTCATGCTTGCAGCATGATCATTGTATTGTATTACTCATTCTTTGTGTGAATATACAGAGCGACTACTCATTTTGTAGCACTATTACACCATTTTCATGCCTTATTGTTATTAATCTTTGATGAGACTGTGTTTTAGTCCCTATATTACTGTGACAGATTAATATGGTATCCGAGAGCTCATGGCGGGATGAAGCTCAGATCTCTCAAAAACAAGGTTTTTGACAGATCTTGCATGAAAATTAAGCAATAGCTCAAAAATCCAACATTGCACCAGAAGCCAAGGATTACCACTTAATACCCCAAGTAAAGAACTTGTTGATCAAGCTTGCTTAATTGACTATGTTGGGTGTGATGAAAGCCTAAAATGTGTAGGCTATCTGACCTTACATTGCCCTTTTTGTTGTGATTTTCAGGTTTTTTTTAACAGGTGAAAGCATTCCCTCCGGCAGATTCAGATGGCTTCTTCCATAGATATTTTGACTCCGTTCAATTTCCACTCATGGAAACGAGATATGGAGATTCAGCTACATTCCAGAGGACTCTATAGGGTCACTATGGACACTGACTAAGAGCATGCTTCTATGACAGACAAAGCTATATTCTTGAACAAGAAGGATGAAGCATTCAGATTCTTGTGCCTCTCTGTTTCTTGGGATCTTCTTTTCCATCTTTCGGGATTGAAGACTCCAAAGGAAATTTGGGACAAATTGGAAACCCTGTATGGAAAGAAGTATGATTTGAGAGTTTACCAGCTTGAAAATGAATTGATGTCTCTCTAGCCTTCCAATTTCGAGACCTTGAATGAATTTTTCACAAAGTTCAAGCACATTATCTTACTATTGAAGCAATGCAAAGTGGAGAAGGAGGATGATCAGCTCATCCTCGTCATACTCTCCAAACTTGGAGCTGATTATTTAGTTTTTGTCTCTACATTCCATGTGAGGAAGCTCACAACCCCTGGATGGAAGATACCTACACTCAATGCCTTCATTGAGTCCCTAAAAAGTGAACATGATAAGCTTGTCTAGATGGGGATCATCATATCCTCTTGTGATCAAGCCCTCCATGTCTCGAGGCCCAAATATCTAAATGGTAAAGGAAAGTAGCAGAAGAACCCAAAAACTAAATTTGAAGCTCCTAAGCATAAAGTTGAAAACCAACAGCATGATGAGTCTTTCGGCTCAAAGAAGAACAAAGGAAAAGGGCATCATGGAAAGGAAAAACTCAATTGTTCATACTGAAGGAAGGGCTTCCACCCTGAACATGTCTGCATGAAGGAGAATCTTGATGAAGCTACCTCTCTCCTTGAGATAAATCACATCAATATTTTGGAAAGCTTTTGGAGGAAAGATCAGCAAGATCGGGAACCACAACATGAAAGAGGTCATGCCCTCATGGAAAGCACTTCGAAGTCCAAAGCACTCTTGATTGATTCTGGATAATCGAACCACATGATGGATGAAATAGACTCCTTCTCATCCTTGGAGACCGGAAAATCCATCCCCATCCACATGGGAGATGACTCCACCATCATTTCAGAAGGACAAGGTACGGTTGATCTTGAGAATGGGTATTTTTCAAATGTTTTGTATGTACTGTCTTTGGCATCAAATCTCCTTAGTGTCTATTAGATGACACATACATGAGTGTCTAAGAGAGTATCTTTCAGCCTGAATGATTTTGAGATAATGGAACTTTCATCTAGGAAACTTGTTGCTAAAGTCCTTGCAAACCATCATGCAAAATCCTATGAGTTTTCCCACTTTATGGTGGATGCAAATCCCACCACACTACTAACTCATGGAAATGAAGTTAGTAGGCTATGGCATGAGAGGTTTGGCCATCTCAATTTCAAATATTTGCAGAAATTACAGAAAAAATCCATGGTTGAAGGCCTCCCGATCATCAAGGAAACCACTAGAATTTGCAAGGGCTGTGTGGTTGGAAAACACCCTGAGCACAAGTTCGATCGGAGGAAGGAAAACCAAGCTACATGCATCTTGGGGATGATACATTCTAATATCATCGGTCTAATTCCTGTCACATCCATGAATGGATAAGGGTATATTCTGACTTTTATTGATGATTTTTCAAGGTACACATGGGTCTTCTTTCTCAAAAAGAAGTCTGAAGTATGTGAAAAATTCACTGAACTAAAGGCCTTGATCGAGAATGCATCTGGGATTAAGATAAAGATATTGAGATATCATAATGATGGGGAGTATTTTGGTAATGAGTTGCTGCACATATGCTCCCAAAGTGGTATTCAGTTCCAACATTCAATTCCCTACACTCCCCAGCAGAACGGTGTAGCGGAAAGGAAGAATCGGTCTCTCAAGGAGATGACCACCTGTATGTTGGAATCAAAGAAATTGGCTAAAAATTTGTGGGATGAAGCCATGCATGCTGTAGCATACATTCAAAATAGAGTTCCACACTCATCCGTAAAATGGAATACCCCTTTCGAAGCATACTTCGGACACAAGCCGAATGTGTCGAACTTGCGGGTGTTTGGGTCCACTGCATGGGCTCGAATTCCACTTGCTAAAAGAAGGGATTTGCAACCGCAAAGCATAGAATGTCTATTTATTTGGTATCCTAATGAATCAAAATGTTTCAATATGCTGGATATCAAAACAAAACATATCATCATTTAAAGGAGTGTCAAGTTCGATGAGCCTCTTCAGGAAGTGGAACTAGTGAAGGAGAAAACTACTGAATTTCCTTCCTATTTTATTGAATATTTGGATGATGAAATTGGGGGTGATGACCCTGATTTGTATCCTTTGATTTCTGATTTCAGTTTATAGAAAAAATCAGATTTTGAATCAGAACCTAAAGTACAAAATCATCTTCCCACATGGGCCCGACAGACACTCTCCTCTACAGGAGATAACATTGGAAATCTGGATGATCCAAGGAGAACCCGGTCTGATTTCCAAAGAGAAGTATTGCACTCTCTTGTCCTGATAATTTTCTGTATAAAAATTGTTATTTGATGATTATTTCAGACCCAAAATCCTACTACCATGCTCAGAAGGATCCAAGATGGCAAGTTGCCATGGATGAAGAGATGAATTCTCTTCAGAAAAACACTACTTGGGAGCTAGTTTCTCTTCCTCTGCGAAGGAAATTGGTTCAATGCAAGTGGGTGGTTTGAACCAAGGTTGTTGCTGATGTAAGAACCTGAAAATATAAGGCAATTCTGGTGGAAAAATGTTTCTCTCAGGTCCAAGGTGTGGACTACCATGAGACTTTTGCACTGGTTGCAAAAACGGACTCCATCCACCTAGTTTTGGCAATTTCAACATCTAAGCAATGGGAAGTGCATCATATGGATGTTAAGTCATACTTTCTACATGGAGATATTCATGAGGAGATATACATAAAGTATCCTATGGGATACATCTCTGATCCATCTTTGGTTTGCAAGCTAAAGAAGTCACTATACGGGTTAAAACAGGCCCCAAGAGAGTGGTATTCCAAGATGGATGCCTTCCTTCTCTCACAAAACTTCCAAAGGTGTAGATCAGATCCAAATGTGTATATACAGCAGTCTGATGGTAATTTTATTATTATTTTTTTACATGTTTATGAATTACTGATCACAGGTAGCATAGTTGCTTCTATTTCAGCCATCAAAACTGCTCTCCACAATGCATTTGAAATGAGCGATTTGGGGCTCTTAAAACAGTTTTTGGGCTTGAAATTGAGCAAAATTATGATGGAATAATGGTCACATAGTAAAAATACATATGATACCTATTAGTAAAGTTTAACATGGCTGAATTTATTCCTACACCATTCCCTTTCCTTTCAGGGACCAGCCTTGAAGAAGGAAAAAGAACACCTCCCATGGACTGCACTATTTATCGACAACTGATTGGTAGCTTGTTGTACTTGACACATTCTCATCCTGATATCTGTTATGCCATGAATGATGTATCAAGATACATGAAGCAGCCTCATGATCTTCATTGGAATTCAGCCAAGAGGATCCTCCAGTATATTCAGGGAACCAGGACCTATGACATTCACTATGCTGTAGACTCCGAGCTAGAGCTGGTTGGATACATAGATTCTGATTGGGAAGGTGATTCTATTGATCGGAAGTCTACTTATGTATATGTATTCATGTTTGGTGGTGGCCCCATTTTCTGGTCTAGAAAAAACCAGGCTGCCATAGCATTATCTCCAACAGAGGCCGAGTATTGAGGAGCGGTGAATGCTTGCATCCAAGCAGTTTGGTTGCAAGGCATTATTTCATAGTTTGATCTTGGTATTACTTTGCCCATTGTCCTCTTTTGTGACAATCAAAGTGCTATTAAGATATCCACATATCCAGTTACCAGGTAGAGGACCAAGCATGTAGAGATCCACATGCACTATATCAGAGAGCTAGTGCATGACAAGACCATCATTCTGCAATACTGCCCGACTGATGAGCATATTGCAGACATCTTCACCAAGAGATTTTTAGAAAAGAATTTCACTTACCTCAGTTCACTGTTGGGGGTGAGTCCATCAGGGTGATCAGACTACTTTTAGTGTTCAGCTTGAGGGGGGGTTTTTCCCACTGGGTTTACCCTCTTTTACTCACTTAGTTTGTTTTTGAGCATTGTTTAAGTTTTAGTATTGTACAGGGTGACCTATGGCCTTAGTTTCCAGGGCCCTAGCATTTTTATGCATTTTATGTTTTCTACTCCTCCTGAGTATAGCTTAAAGGGGGGTGTTTGAGACATTTACCACCATACACACTCATTTTGGTCAATTTGGCCTAGTTAAACCACTATCATAAGTTTTATTGACTTAATTGACATCAGAGGAGCACTAGATGACATCAACTAGATCACACCCACGCCTACCTTCAGTTAGGAGGCTAACTTAGCCTTCTCTTACATTTGGGGAGGCTAACTAGAGCACTCTGGGGGTGATTTGAGTGTCATTAATGCCCCATATTGCTAACTGATGGTTACAATCAATTAAACAGAGCATTGAAGGTGCCTTCCTTCATTAAATTGATTATTTATTGATTATTTAATGAACTGGAGTCAACAAGGGCGCCTCCAACCACTTCTGATGGTCAGTTACACGTCAGTTAACCTCATCGGGGTTCATTGGAGTCATTGATGCGCTACCACTTGTTGGTTGGATTGAATTGACATGTGTTTGAGCTAATTTTAGTTAGACTCAGTCATTTATTGCACTCTGACTTCAGTTAGGGCTCAGTTGAGTCAATTAGGGTTTTGATTAGTGGTTAACTTGAGTGTTGACTGTGGCTTACATTCAGTTAAGATAGACTCACTCATTCAATTCGAATGACCTACTTGGGTGTTCAAATTTCTTTGTCATTCATGCTTGCAGCATGATCATTGTATTGTATTACTCATTCTTTGTGTGAATATACAGAGCGACTACTCATTTTGTAGCACTATTACACCATTTTCATGCCTTATTGTTATTAATCTTTGATGAGACTGTGTTTTAGTCCCTAGATTAATGTGATAGATTAATACTATGGGTCCATGTCTTCCTCCATGTCCTCCTCATTAGATTCCTCCTCCTCCTTCATCAACACATCACCTTGTTTCGCTGCTCTAACATACTCAACAACGACTGCAATCCTCCTCATCAAGGGGATCCGCTCTAGAGGAGCATGGTAGCATGGGATGATCAGATCATCGTCAAGATACTTCCACCCGTCATCAGTGACCCCATCCAATAAGTGCTCAATGTAGAGTCAAAGTGAGTGTAAGGTACTCCAGTGCCTCGTGTTCTTGTGAGAAGGTGGATCTAACCCCTCCACTCTGTCCATCCACCTCTAATACCCTACTGGAGGGTGTGTCTCGATGTCTGCACATGCACACATTATGTGATCATTATCCATCAAAAAAATAAAATGGTTAAAACTAATCTAGTACACTAAATATGAATGCAACCACATAAAGCATCATGTATACGTACCATCAGGTTGCCATGACTGTCCTGGAGGTTGAGGCATGTCAAGATCCCCTTGGTAATCCATACCCATTTATGGATAGTCCTCTATTAGTACTGGTAGTTGTCGTCACTATGCAAATATCTCCTGGGTGAAGAATCGACCCACTAAGCCACCTCCCTCCTTGATCATAATTTCGCTCCACCTCCTCATGTGAGGCTCATGAGGTACTCCCTCACACACCTCCTAATGTAATTGTAGAGTAGGAATTTTCTCAAAAAGGAATGAGCACAAGAGCGAGGAGAAACAAAAATCCCCTCCCACTGAACTAGCATGGTTTAGTACACACTGAACCTGATTTAGATACATATGGGCCCACCCAAAGTACCACCTGAGATCTTGTGTGTTCCTAATGATCCTAGTATCTGCAACACCATTGTTTCCACAGACCGAGTCTCAAGAATCTCAATGTCACACACTAGTATTTACAATGAGTGCACTGATGTAGAGGCATAACAATGCCTGTCGCAGAGCTCATCCAGTGACACCCGATGTGATAGATTCAGTGTGGTGTTGCCGATCACACCCAACATAGGGAGCCCAGTTAGAAAATATATACCCAGGAGTGTGATCTTGATCCACTCCTCCTAGATGATAAAACAATTTGCATCCCAGTCCCAGAAGCTCACCAGATTGTCCAACAATAGCTTTGCTGAATGCTTGAGCGGGATCTGGAAGAAGTTCCATAACCCACAATGAACGATCATATCCTACACTGTTGGATCATTATGCACCTTCTCTTGGAGGTTCCCAATATCCTGTTCTTGCCACACCACCAGAGACATCTTGCACAAACACACAGTCCATGTAAGGTCTAGCCATGCAAAAAAAATAATATTGGGATGAGTCGCTCCTGTTCGGCCTTTTTGTGTGACCCAAGTTATTTAAGAACCCCGAACAGGAGTGACGGGGTCGCGCGTATCTCCCTAAAAGGTGTGACGGGGTTGCTCCTTTTATCTCGAAAAGTGCGACCTGACCCCATGAACTCTCTGAGATTGACATAGGCCCCAGGATGAGAAAAACCATAAAATAAACCAGTGAAAAAAAGGGTTCGTCAAGGGATCCTACCTGCAAGTCATAGCTAAGAAAACTGCTAGTCCAGTTGAAAGAAATAAGAAGTTGATCTATGGGGTCCTCCACTCCAACTTAGAATTGACCAGTGAAAATGAAACATGTCATGTACCCCCCCTGTTTATAGGCCTCCATTTGGTAAGTCATCCGGAGTCCATTTGAGACGTTGTTCGCACCATTGGCTTCGGTTTTCCACTCTCTGTCTTTTGACGAGAACCTTGTCTCATTCTATCACTATGATTTTTTAGGCCATTTCCTAGAAGTCACTTCAATTTGCATGCCCTCACATGAATCACCCATTGTATGTATTGGCATGTTCACGAGCCCTCCGCTCCATCCATACTGCATAGTTGGACATATTTTATCGCCATCCATCATCCCGCAAGGGACACTATCAGCGTTCTGCATTTATTCCTCTCAGCCATGTTCACAACATAACATTTTTCTATATATCAAACACTTCCACTTTGCTTGATATACCATTACAAAGTTTCTATTAAGCTCTTTTATGACTCCTAAAATAATGAAAAGATTGACGATCATGCTTGCTTCCTTTCACACTCGTTAAAGTATTTGAAAGGGCTTCTATGTGGCCTCATTTATTTCCTTTTTCAGACCACGTAGAATATTATAAGAAAAGGATCACCCTAGCACCTTCTAGCTAGGAATGTTTCCCTTTGTATCCTTTTATGCTTGCTTGGACATTGGGACCGTACTTTATGAAAAATCTCATTATGGGTTGTCTTTAAGCTCGTTTCCAACCCTCCCATAAAGAAAATATTGCTGAGAAAAATTGGTTTCATTCATGCTCGTAAAAGTATTTGAATGATCACCTTGTCAGTATAGGTTTAACCTTTTTCAGCCTGGTTGGACTACCAATGGTAAAGAAGTCTTCCTTCCCCAAAGGTTGGGAGAGATCTCCTTTGTATAGTTTTATCCTTTTTCCAGCTTAGGAGACTACTAACAAAAAAAATACCACACTGGAGTCTTCTTCCTGTTTTCAGACTCTCTAAAAATGAAAACACCATCGAGCATTTACTTTCTTGGGCTCGCTAAAAATCCACGAGATCGTGTCATATTGCGCTTATTTATATCCCTTCTTTGTGATCCTTAAACTATGAAGAAGGTCCAACTGGTGTCTTTAGGTGCCACCACATATGACATCACAATATGGAAGCTCCCCCTCATTGGGTCACCTTTATTCAGATTATTCTGTGATGAGTCTTCCTTGGATCCCATGGATATCACTATTTCAGTTACCTCCCTCAGTATTTCCCATTTGCAGTCATCTTTCCGGTATTACAGCTATGATCCCTCTCCCATGATTTAGTTTCATTTGCTTCCAGGGAAGCCCTGCTTTTATACTCTGAATAAAGGAATTTTGAGTCTCATATACTCCCCTGCCCCTGTTCCCCCATTCAGTGTGTTAGTTCCCATATTTTTCCACATCTTTGGTTATCCCCCTCGTGCTTCTAGTCAAGGAACACATCATTTCCTTTATTACTTGTAGGTCTCCCTCGCGTGCTTGAATTCAGCTACATCATTGCACCATTGAGATTTGTACTAGGTATTGGTCCTTTCATTATTTAGTCAAAGACCCTGATTGTCACCTTACTCTAGCACATTGGCGAGTCTACCTATGGGACCCACACAGTCTCATGTCCCTTGTTATTTCTTGGTTGTGTTGGTGACAGTGTTCGGAAGCCCCTAGTGTTGTGCTTCCATGTATCTCCAGTACTTGATGCTACATATTGTACCACAAATATTATGACTCTCAGTAATTGAGTCCATATCAGGGATAATTTTAGGGGCGAATTTTAGCCCAGTGGGCTATTTTTCCATGTTTTTCTCCCAAAAAAGTTTTGCCATTTTGCATTTTGTGAAGCCCTGTTTTGCCCAATTTTGATGGGGTAAAAAATTTTCACCCTAAAAATCGCCAAATTATTATATAAATGATATAAAATCCTTGGAAATTAAAATATTTTTTGAAAAATATCGCCAATCATTTTATAGTTGGCGTTTTAAGAATTGGTAATATTCGCCAACATTTATACACTTTTAAATAAATATAGTTCCTTAAAATCATCCCTGGTCCATATATATGTACACCTCCAGATTCAATAGAGTATCAATTGTGATGATATTGCATTCCATGAGAATGCCATTGTTCCTATGTATCAGTTCTTCAAATCAGCATTGTATTTAGCCTCTCATTGATGCCACCATTATGTATCATCATTTTATATGTATTGATTGGATCCCATGTTTTTTAGCCTTGATCCCATTATTTATTCTTTTGACATTGTTACGAGCATGGGTATGCCTGCCTTGTCCATGTAGTTCGAACAAGGAATCTACACTTCTCCACGTGCCTCTCCAGTCTCTCCAATGTTGTCATGATTATTCCCATGATCCTATGATTCCCATCTGCCATACGATGAGCTCCTTTCCTTACACATCAGAGGGCAATCTGTTAACACTAAAAAGTGTTCACCTAGCTCTCCATGGTCTAAACCATATACATACATCATATTCCCACCACAGTTCCCTTATTTTTGAACTTCACAATTGCATTTCCACAAAAATGGCCCAAAACACCATTATTCCTTCCCATAAATGAAGGGGTAGTGAGCATTTATTATGGTTTACCTTCACTCTCTCTCAAAAAGGGTTAAAAAAACCTAAAAAGGAGAAAAGGTAAAAAAACCACAGATAAATACCATGGGAAAGAAAATACCATGGGTTGTCACCTTGGGTAAAAGAACCCTAGGACCATACTATAAATAAATTGTGAAGGGATCTCCCAAGACACTCATACCTTTTCATTCACTTATGGTTACACTGTGCCATTTTGCTCTAAGGTATGCCACATCCTTTCCTACAATTATTACCATTTCCACGCCATTTCTCACACAGTACATTGAGATTACTCTGTACCCACTTTGGATACATTCCCCATTTGAGAACTGTCCATGGAGACAACTGGAGAACCAACTCGTGGAGTTGCGGAACCACTTCCGAGGACGGCTACGGTGGCCCATCTTGTAGGAGAAAGGTGTGTTTTATTTTTTGTTTCTTGCACTAGGTTAGTTGATATACATGCTAAAATAATAATAAAATATTTTCTTTCTATTAATAGAGTAGTTTAGGTTTTTTTTTCCATTGAACTCTTCCTTATGCTCTGTACGAGCTAAGATTGGTCAATCTGCACGTAATAGGGGAGAAATCCCCATTACATTTTTGGTGACTCCACTGGTCGATCCATATAGATCTTTGTTTTTGCAGGTTTCCATTGGTTTGTTCCTATTTTCTTCCCACAACTGTCACAGATCAAGCCCTCTCATAGCTGATATAAACCATTACTGCATCGGTGCCTACCCCACAGCCCCTGCCGACTCTGTTTCTAAAAAACAAATATGTTCAGACCAAGTCTCTCTTATCCGACTAGAAGCCACGACCCAGTCACTCCTTTCTACTTGATAAGCATGACCTAGGTCGCACCTTTAGCCCTGATAAGAGCGACCTAGCTTAAAAACCAAGATCGCTCCTGCCTCAGCTTCCGAAGAGACCCCAGTTGCTACACTGACTTGGTTTCGAGTGAACCAATCCTGCTTAACACTCTTTTTTGCGTGAATTGACTACTTTCTGCTTAGATTGCGACCATCGCTCTTTTTCGTGCGACCCAGATCACGCCTGTTTCACTTACAGGTGCGACCGACTATTTGCAGTCTATTTTTTGTGCTTCTAATTCCTATTTCAAACCCCTTGTCTGTCCCAAACTATGTTCTAACCTATTTTCTATCCAGATTTGATATTTTTGCAACCCCTTGGTATGTGTTGAGATCCCACCTACTTGGTTTATCATCCATTCTAGTTTATTTCCGTGGTTGAAACCCCATGCATGTTTCCTATGGTGGATTAGTTCCTTTTACTGCTTAATTGATTCAAGTATAGTTTATTTCTAGAAGATTTTTTTTTATTTTGCAGCATATTTACTGTTCTTTACTGCATTATGTTTGCATCCCGACAATGAGATTGGAACATCTTCGTCGTGGATTGCTAGGTTTCGCATACACATCAGTTGCACACAATTCACACTATCTAAGTGAAAAGCTCGGTTCATGACAATGAGCAAGCCTTAAAATTAACGTAATACAACCAAAATTGTAACCTCGCTTGAGGATAAAACAATCTTGTAGATAAGTTAGGACTTTGGGGATATGCATCCAAACAACACCCCTCTGTCACAAAATCCTCTTGTATTTTTTTACACGGTCGCAGGAAGTTTGTAGGGAGGCCCCATGCTCAGCAAGAGTAAGACACAACGAATGGGTTCCATAAGTCAGGGTGGAATACCACACTCCATCTTGCACCAAAGGCTAAACCTTCATAGTCATCCTCATGCATGCCAGCATATACTAGGTGTCGAGGGACAAAGGGATAAAGCATCAGTAAACTGAACGGACGTGTCATGAACGAGGTATCGTAGTGGCCATTCTTCTAGGGATCTTTTACCCAGAGGTCCTTCTCGGTAGTGGGATTCTCTTAGCCTATATTTTTCTTCCATTTCATATTGTTTGACTGGGATTTCATCACCCTCCTAAGGATATGAATTGTGAGGGCCTTCCAGATTGTAGTTAGGAGCTTTCTTGTACTCATACCCCATAGGTTACTGAGTCATTTTTATTTTATAGGTAGTGCTTCTTGTTGGATTTCTGGCCACTTTGTTGTAGACTCGCCTTTTTGTGACCCTCTATTGCAGTTTGGTTTAAGAGATTGTTGTTGGCATGTGAGCCACCATTTCATACACTCTCCTTCTACACACTCGATTGTAGTTTGGTTTTTGATCCTGTGATTGATCCTCTTGAGTTGTCATTCATTACACAACACTCTATATAGTCATCATATCTCCACCACACTACTCACATAGGCTTAGGGGGCACACCCCCCAATTCGGTTCTCTAAACCA
Organism: Pseudotsuga menziesii; assembly: GCA_001517045.1. Taxonomy (NCBI): domain Eukaryota; kingdom Viridiplantae; phylum Streptophyta; class Pinopsida; order Pinales; family Pinaceae; genus Pseudotsuga; species Pseudotsuga menziesii. The sequence goes on along the minus strand of LPNX010496920.1, from coordinate 16,714 downwards.
ACACCGTCGGAGCCATCTTCGAAGTCACTCACCACCTTTGGAGCCACACATGGCCTATGAATCTAATTCAGATTCCTATCAGACAGAACCCACCTTGTTCACTGCTCCATCTAGCCCCATGGCTAGTGTACATACTGACCCCTTTCAATGGGGCTTTGTTAGTAGTGGGATCACGTCCATTCCACCTATCATCATAGGTATCCCTTTCACTGGGCCTATAGGCCTTGGTCTTAGTGGACCCGTTGTCACTGCACACACTATTGTTGGTTCACTACCCACTAGTGGTGGTTCCATTCCAGCCACCGTTGTCACTACTATTCCACCTTTTATACCTAGGGGAAGTGGCCCTTCCACGTCGATTCCAACTATCCCTACCATACCAGTGACTTTTCCTACTGTCAAAAGTCAACCTCATCCACCTCTAGGTATGCATGGGAGCTACATTCCTGCAACCACCGACACCATTGTTGGTCCTTCCCGAGCCAACATGGGCTCTAGCTTACCTTTTATGGCTAGGCTCAACCTACCAGATTTGGAATATTTAACCAATGACCCCATTCGTCACCATCCACAATGGTCTCCTATGCCTACCAAGCTACCCTCAGACATCCCTAAGTTTGAGGGAGAGGACCCTCAAAATCACATCATTTCATTCCAACTGTGGTGTTCATTTAACATTATTGTGGATGAATATGTTCAATTGAGTTTGGTCCACCACACACTTACAAGTGATATGGTCAAGTGGTATATTGAATTGCCTCATGCTACGTACCCTGACTTCTCCTCACTCGCTTTGATGTTCCTTTAGGACTTCTAGTTACCTGTTTGTTATGATGAGGGAGTGGATATCCTACTATCCTGTCGCCAGAAAAAATCTACCCATATCACAGATCATATCCATGAATGGCATCATCGTCGTAACTTGTCTAAGATCCAGTTAGAAGATAGGATCTTCCTTAATTGGTTCCTCAAAAATTAACTCCCCCCCCATAGCTAAGGGCGTTGCATCTGAGCGACCACAAACCTAAGAATAAGCCATCGTTAAGTTTCAACAGTTTGATTAGATATATGACCAATCAGGCTATTTGGATATTGTCATAGCCGATGCTCCCTGAACTAGCACCTCACGCTGAAATATGCATGGGGCATCTCATGGTGATGATGGAGTTATTTCCTCTATTACCCATCATCCTTAGTTTTATGCGGCCTCTCCCATGATGCCACCTCATTCGGGTAACACCCATAGTGTTTCCCAGCCAATTTATGCCCTTGATTACTCACATGTGATGGCTTAATACGACACTACACCATCCTATGTGACCCCTGATTATTCCCCTGATTACTCACTCATGGCAGCTCAGTCTGGAGTCACCCCATCCTACGCGCCTCTCGTACCAACTCCTCATGTTCATGGACTGACTTGTTCAACACACTCGTGTTCTGACCAAATGGCTAGATATGCAACCCCTCCATCTCCTCTAGTTTATTATGCAGCACCTGTGCAACCCACCCTAGATCCGGCCTCGAATCCTCAAGTTTCTATGGGACAGGTTTATGCTTAGCATAACCTACCTAACCAACCTTCCCCCAATAACCAACAAGGTAAATAAAAGAAGAAGAGAGGTAGGAATTGAGGAAACAACCAACCCCAATGAGGAGGCCAATAGAGCAACCCTACAAACAACAATGACACCAAAACTCCTACACAGAACCCCTAATGTCCCACTTGATCAGGGAAGAACCAATAGTTATGGACTAACCATCAGTGTGCTATCTGTAACACCTACTTCCACTACACTCATTAATGTCCTCACATGGCTCACATCCAATAACTACTCCAAAATGATAATCAATGTGATCCAAATGCGGCTGCTTCGGCTCTCTCAATTCGATCACCACTAGGTCCTCCACCTATGGTGCTCCAAAACCACCTACCACACCAAGGAATGGTTGCAACCCAACCCTTGGCCCCACAATCTCCCGCAACCACTGCTGTAGCCCAACCTGCTGAGGCTAGTGTCCAGTCATAATTCAGGATTTGGTCGTACATCGATGTATTATTGATGAGGTGGCATCCACCTACATTATGTCAACCTTTTTTTGGTAGAAACTCAGATCTCCTACCCTTCAAGCGTCCACCACTACTCTTTGCGCCTACCAATGGTCACTCTACTCAACCCCAAGGTATTCTCACAAACTTTCCTGTTGAGTTAGCTAAAAAAATGATTTTGATTGGCATTGAGGTTGTCAATTCCCAACTTGATTACAACCTCCTCCTAGGATGTAGATACATGTATGCCATGCGAGTTGTGGCCTCTACCATCTTTCGACTCCTAATGTTCCCTCATGATGAGAACATTTTCAACGTTGACCAACTAATGTACTACAATATGAAGGGGCCAACCACACCGAAACATGTCCTTCTCATTGTCGACGTTGCCATTTACAACGTATCTATTCCATCCTTATCTGTTGTTGGCTTGGGATTGTTTTCCAACACTCCTATGACGGACACCTTTTTTGCCTTACCATTTCCACCTCCATCGACTGACATATCGAATTTGTGCACTATCACATCTGGTACCATCCTGACCACATCGCAAACTCAGTCGCAACCCCAACCATAGTCATCAGGGAATTATTGGGGTTCATTCCTAGTACACATGATTCCCTTCCTTTTTCCACCATATGGTATCATGAGCAATCCTATCATGGCTACCCTCAACCTCCCAAAATTTACGCTGTAAATTCTTGTGTGGTACCTCAATCCACCCACCCCACCCCTGATTCCGTAGGTTGTGTTGACTCCCATTGAACCCATTGAGATGGTGTCACACCCACCTCCTGGTCCATTGAAGACTACTCCTATCTCCATGCCTACTCCTCCTCCTCCAAAAAATGCTGGGGGCAAGGGCGCCAAAGCAACGACTAAACCACGTTCGGATCCTACTTGCAAATTTTGCGATGTCCAAGGCCATGCAACACAAAGCTATCCAAAGTTTCCTCTCCTTCGCACCCATATGAACACTATAGATGAGACTGATGGTGCTCCAGTAGTCACCATATCAGATCTACCAGTGGTTAAGAACAAGTCATTATGAACCAACCATCCTTGTGTAGTTTTTGGATTGTATGATCATTACTCTCACCAATTCCTAGACTTTCCTGAGTATCGGTCAGACCTTTACGACCTTCAAAAACAATCTCGTGAATCTAAAATTATCATCCTCAAGGAGATCCACCCTTCAGTTTGTTCCTTGGACACAACCAACACCATCTACATGATCTCCAGTTCCAGTAGTCCTTCCATCACCTCAGTTGTAGAGGATTCCTCTGATCTATCTCGCATTGTTTTAACAATGATGAGGAAATACTTGAATCTCTTTATACTCATGAGTACCCTTGGGATGATATGCACCATCACTCATTCTTTATTTCCGATGAACCTATTTCGTTGTCGGATCAGTACTAAGTCGAAGCCAAAGACTTCATCCATGGAAAAGTAGACTAGTTCAAGAACCCCATTCCGACACCTGACACCTTTGAAGAGGGAAACATCACTAACATTTCTCCAACCATCAAGGTTAATAGATCAACTAAACTCGAGGTAGTTGAAGATATTACACTCGAAGCATCTTTCTCCCCTGAAGAAGTTTCTTCTTACAAAGCACTTTTTCAAGAATTTCATGATATTTTCGCTTGGTCCTATACTGAGATTCCTGGGCTTGATCCATCTATTGTCAAACATTGCATCGACACATGGCCTAATGTTGCACCCATAAGCCAAAATAAAATCCTCATTCACCCCTCAAAGGCTCCTACTATTAAAGTTGAGATCAAAAAACTGGGTAAAGCTGGTTTCATAAACCCCATCGTATATACCACTTGGGTTTCTAATCCTATTCCCGTTAACAAAAAAAAAGGTACCATTCGCATCTGTACTGACTTCCATGAATTGAATTTGGAATATCCCCAAGACAACTTCCCCACTCTGTTCATTGACCAAATAATTCATGCATGTGTCATCCACAAAGTATTTTCTTTCATGGATGGTTTTTTTGGTTATAAACAAATTCAAATCCGGAAAGAAGACCAGTACAAAACCGCTTTTACAACCCCTTGGGGCACGTTTGCATATCGGGTTATTCCATTTGGCAATAAAAATGTTGGAGCCACTTTTCAGTGGTCCATGATGTTCTTCTTCCATGAACTTATCCATATTATCTTGGTCTAGACAACCTCACTGCTCGCTCTCAGAAGCATTCACAACATCTAGAAGACTTATGTCAAGTCTTCTTGTGATGTCACAAATACAGCATCCGCTTGAACCCACTCAAGTGTGTGTTTTGTTTCCCCATTGGTATTTTACTTGGATTCATCGTATCTCACAAAGGGATTTTGGTTGATCCTTTGAAGGTTCAAGGAATTCTAAATCTTCATCCCCCATGTACTTTGCGCCAGCTGCAAAGTCTCTAAGGAAAGGCCAACTTCCTTCGACATTTCATTCCAGACTATGCGACAAAAGTCCATGGATTCTTATGACTTATATGTATCAACATTCCTTTCATTTGGGATAAGAATGCGTAAGGCACTTTTGACACATTGAAACAAGATATGACTTCTGCTCCATTGTTATCTCCTCCTATCTTCACTGAGGAATTCATCCTCTATGTTTTGACATCCGAAAATGCCATCACTGGAGTTTTGGTCCAAGAAGACGATGCTCGTCAAGAGCATGTGATATATTATGTAAGTCAAAAAATTTCTATACCCCCTCTCTGATGCCTGCATGAAGAGAATTTGGCCCTCATCGACATATTTTCCGTTCAGAAGCTACAACATTACATCCTCTTGAGTCTCACCTGAGTCGTGGTCGATTCCAACCCCATGAGGTATCTCTTGAGCCGCTGCCTTGTTCAAGGTCGTGCTTCCAAGTGGATTGTCATTCTACATGAGTATGATTTGGAATTTGTTTCCCCCAAGAGCACCAAATATTTGGCGTTAGCTTCCCTAATGACATACCTCCCTCCATCGTCTGCTTCATCACCGCTAAAAAACAACCTTCCTGACGAATTCATATTTGTCATTTCTATGGAAGACCCATGGTATGGGGGCATTCTCCTGTATATTCGCCCTCAAAAATTAGGCCCCCATTTAATCCACAAATATTGACGACAGATTCGACACCAAGCCTCTCACTATATCCTCATTGGGGATGTCCTGCACCATCGTGGTTTCGATGCCATCTTACGTCATTGCCTCACCCACGATGAGGCTGAAAAAGTCCTAAATGACTGTCACAGCAGATCCTATGGTGGCCACCTCTCTGGTTTGGCCACCGCTAAGAAGATCCTCTGTGCCAGTTATTTTTGGCCCACCATGTTTGTCGATTGCATCCATGCAGTTAAACATTGTCACAATTTCAAGCTCTTTTCTCCAAAAGCAAGGACACTTCCCGCACCATTACATCCCTTCATCACAGTCGATCCCTTCTGCAAGTGGGTGATTGACTTCATGACTTGTAATCCTACCTTGGTCAACGGTCATAAGTACATCATTGTGGCCTTTGACTATTTCACTAAATGGGCTGAGGCCATGCCTACATTCAACTGTAAGGATGATACAGTGGTACGATTCCTTTTTAACCACATTATCACACATTTTGGTGTCCCCCAACAGATAGGCTCAGACCATGGTTCTCATTTTGAGGATGCCATTTGGACAAAAATTTCTACCATGTTGACGTTTTAACACTGATACTCCTCTGCATATTATCCTTAGGGAAATGGACAAGTTGAGGATTTCAATAAGTTCCTCAAAACCATGCTCCAACAGATGGTGGACAAACATAAGTCCAACTGAAATAATTTTCTATTTTCCACCCTCTAGGCCTATCGGACATCAACAAAGACCACCACAGATTTTACCCCATTTAACTTGGTCCATGGTGTGGATTCGATACTTCCCATTGAGTGCCATATTCCATCGCCCCGCCTTGTTGTCAAAATTCTACTCGATACATACTCATTATAACAACACCTACTTATGCTAAAACAGACCAATGAGGACCGTTGTGATGCTCTCCAGATGATTGAAGTAGGCAAGACTAGGTTGAAGTCCCATTTTGACTCCCACATCCACCCTCACACCTTTAGTGAAGGTGATCTAAACCTCATATATGATCAATCCAACGATAAGTTAGGAAAAGGAAAGTTTGATTAAAACTAGTACATGTGCACATTTTTCCCATGGAAAATTGTTGCTATTGCAACATGTGTGAGTTTCTATAGTGACGAACACAACCCCTTTTTTTTCATGGCAAATATTTCGTCGTTGTAGAAACAATTTCCACACTTCGTCTCTATAGTGACACAAAAGACATGAAACATGTGGTGTTTAAAAAAATCAAGCTGTGCCGCTATAGCAACACTTCCCTGTCGCTATAGCAACACATCCATCCTCTCTATTCTGACAAACTAAAGGGGATATTGCGACAAAGTGGTGTCGCTATTTTGACAAAGTGGCGTCTCTATTGCAACGCAGTGGCTCCAATAGTGATGAATTGAAGTGTCTATTGCAATGAACTGAAGTGGCTATTTTGATGAAGTTGTGTTGCTATCACGACGATGGGCCATCACTATAGCAACACCTATGTGCACAAGCCTCTGATGGGCTTGCTAAACTAGCGATGGAAATTTCGTCGCTAGTATAGAAATCCCGTCGAAGGCTTGCACACACAGGCGTTGCTATAGAGACGACCCTATTATTTAAAAAAAAAATTATGTCGAAAGAATTCCCTACTATGGCATGAGGATGGACAAAAACCACAGGTGGTGATCCCTCTCCTTCCAATGATATCAGTTCATTGGTGAAGAAAATGTTTCAGCATAAGAAAGACGGGATAATGAGGATGCAACACGACGATGAATGCTAGGAAATATACGGTTTATTGGTCAACTCTATAAAGAAAGTATGTTGGATGAAAGAATTACGCATGAATGCATCAAGAAATTAATTGGTGAGTGTTTAGCATCTAGAGGAGGAAAATGTTGAAGCTTTGTGCAAGGTTAGGTATTAATTTTGAGGGTAAGTATTATGCCAAGATCCTCAATTCCAAATAGGGCATAAAAAATCCCAAAATCCCAAGTATACAATCCAAAACCAAACAGATACCAACTCCAAAAGAAACAAATCCGAAGGGAAGATATGCAAACTAAACAGAGACCATACTCCTAAACTGAACAGAGCCCACAATTCACAACCAAACAACTAGATGCAATTCTACAAGGATGCAAATTGAACATCTGTGTCAATGGTAGATTCAATGCCTTATGGTCTCCTTGTGGTATCCATGTTTAATATTTCCATATGGCCCTAAACTCATTTTCTCCCTAGTTCTTGTAATCTAAGAAGCTACTAGCTTGGAGTCAACATACTTATTTTATTCCCTAAATACTTCCTCTAAGGTACTGATCATTAGAAAATTGTCCATCATTACTTCTGCAAAGTTATTTGTGCCCAGACCCAATTGAAAATCAAATTATATATTATGATGCTTGAGATGTGGAGGATGGCTCCTGAACCACTTTCTATTGACTTCTAATCAACGACTCCATCATACAACCAATAAGGGATGGCGTTATTTACCTCCATATATCATAACTCTCTCTACTTCTTCTGTATTTCACTTTTCTCATAATTTTTATAAGCTCTTTTTATCTTGTAGAATTTCAATAGAGGGGACCCGCCTTACATTGAATGAGGGAAGCATTCGTAGTAGGACAACTAGCCCATAGGAAAAATAAAGGTAGGGAGTGTTTCCTTATTTCACACACCTGGGTCACATGGCAAAAATATTCAAGCCACTCGGTGTGTCCTTGGGGGAAAGTCTCGAGTCAAGGTTGTCCCCTTGTTCTTGACTCCTTCGTTTAGGCTCAACTCCTAACGAAGCCAAGGGGGGTAGACCCTATTAAGTTGCTAAGGAAAAATTATTTAGTATGGTGATGTTAAATTGAATGAGTTACTTAGGAGTTTGAAATTTAACCACAAACAACCATAGATGACAAGATACAAAATGAGCGCACGAAAGCACAATGCTGAGACACAATGTATATATATATATATATATATATATATATATATATATAGCAAGAAAATAGCTAGTGCCCTAAAATGGAGTCAATAGATAATCAATGTACTTGCATGTGCTTGGAGTTAATGTTTTGCGATTGCCTCTTGGTACGTTTTAAGTTAATGTGAAATATGAGTTGATTAAAATTAGGCGAAAGGGGGGGACTCCAGATATACCCAAGAGTACTTGGAGTATGTCCAAAACTAAACCATCACAGCTACCCACAAGGAACATGTGGGCTGAATGGAGTCTCTGAGGCTATTGTTCATAATTCACCTGCAGGTGTAACGGAGATCGGCGCCCCGAGGTCACTTTTCAGGAGTTCTCGCTTCCTTTGGGTATTTTGCCACCGTAATGGTTTGTTCTACTATGTTGGATTTTCACCTGATGGTTTGTCAGTTTGGAAGAGTGAATCCTAATTATCCTAGTCACTCAATTTCTTTTGATGCAGCTTGACTGATCGGACGAATTGCAGCCAAGTGTAGAGCATACACACCGGAGTCTTGTCAATTTTAGTAAATTTTAAGATAGGTGTTCTTGTTAAAAATAAAACCCTCCAGGAACCTCTTTAGATATAAGTGGATCTCAATTGGGGAATCAAGGAGGGGTTAATTTTATTATATATGATGAAAAGTAAAACAAACTTACACAATGTCGGTTATCTAATTAGTCCTACCACGCATCTCTTTCCCCTTTCGGGTCAATCGGGAAGTCGTGGGGTAAGTATTAAGATTACTTTGAAACCTCAGATATGGAATATGGAAACGATTTAAATCAAAGTATACTACCCTACATATTATAACTACTCTATATTGCAAAAAGAGGAACGAAAAGAAAAAAAAAAGACACGGACGCAAATCCCCTGAGGGGGGATGGTGAATAGGCTCGAAAGAGCATATTTGAAAGGACCTTATATTTTTATTAGAATAAATTTACAATATAAGAAAATTGAAATTGATGCACTTTGGTCCTTGTTATTTGGGATCCAAAGGCTTACAACAAGCTTGTAACAAGCTAGAATTAAAACACATCGGTGGGGGAAGCTTCCGGGAAGCTCTGGTTCGTCCAAGAGTCAGAAATTGGGCAGAGTATACTTCTATTTTTTGTTATACCTGATAAAAAAAAGAAATCAATTAAAATTAAATGTTCCCAAACACAATTTAAAATTGTTTTGGGTCACCACACTAGTTACCGAAAAAAAAAACTAAGTAAAAATTTGTTAAGTTGGGGTAATCTAGTTTTGCAAAAAAAGGAACCAAGGAAAGCAAGATTTCCTTGGGATATTGGCTTGCTGTTTGGGAAGCCAACGAGATGTGCACTTTTATTGTAGAATATGAATCTTTAAAGTACATCAAAGGAAACTACCTTAAAAGCAAGCTACAAATTTTCTTTAAAATGCTTGCAAAAAAGAGGATAATTTCAACTAGATCTCTTAAAATATGAATTTATATGCAAAATAGAACTGAGATATAAACTTAAGAAATGATCTTACTAACTATATCTATATTTAATTTTCTTTGTGAGACATATCTAAGCAATAAGATTCTTTAAAAGTAATCAATTTGAAGAGAAATTAAGATTTTGAAGGAGGAAGAGAGAGAAAGAGTGTTGGAAGCCTGGGAATGTTGGGCTTTGGAGTCTGCTTTGGTGGAACATCGAGGGACTATGTCATTTAGAATATCTTGAAGATGAAGAATATGCAAACCAACTCAATCTTCTCTTCAAGCGATATCACCTGCAACTTAGAAATCCTTGCACAAACAGATGGTTAAAACATAGGTGCTGCTGGAAGAGATAATTGGAAAGCATGCAATTAAACTTAAAATACATACAACTCCAATAGATCTGAAACAAGTAGTAGTAAGAGCATAAATCAAAATAGAATAAACTCTTACCCTAATAGGAGGGAGCTCTCTCCTTCAAGGCCAATAATTAACCAACAAAAGCAGTGATAAATAACACGGATTATACCTCATAATCATTTGACAATCACCATCCACACATGAAGAGCATTACACCATAGATATTGCCTCCTAAGCTTATTTATTCCAGAATAATAAACAATACAATACAAGAGCAACAACACCTTAATCCCAGTTCTAACTAGCTTGGAAGAGGTAGCCTGAGCTTTATTTATACAAAAAATTGAAACCCCAGCCCAGAGGGGGCGCAAATCCCAAGGAGATAGACCACTGTAGCTGAAGGAGAGTCCATCAATGTCTAATATGTGTCTAACTGAGCCTGATCTGAGTCTCACTGAGTGCAATTGTCAATCAGAGAGCTGATCTGAATGACACCTCAACCGGTTGATTGAAGCATCCACCAAAACTCATCCAGATGAGCCCACACGTGTGGAGGAGAGAGGGAGGGAAACATTTCCCATAAAGGATGCTGAAGTTCAACTCTGGATCTGTCCAAATCACCTCCTTCAGTTAAGGATTTGTCAAATACAGTCAATATCGTCTATATCTGACTAATTTCAATCAAATCGACTGAGAATCCACTGATCTAGGATTTTGGATTTGCTCCATTATTCATCAATTTATTAATTAAAATAATCAATAATTGATTTTTTGGGGTTTTCTGACCCGAGTGATGAAAAATCACTCAAAACCTGAAAAACGTGGGTCCATGGGTTTACATGGTGCTCTTAGCTTGAAAATGAGCACCTACATGACTGAAAATGATTATTTGGCCCACTTTTATTACAAAACCAATTTTTCTAATTAAACTATTAAAAAATAGCCTAAGTTTTGGAAAAATTAAATTTTAATAAAAAACACTGAAAAAATAAAAAGATTAAAAAAGTTGAAAAATCGAGGGGGACTTAGACATGTTCATATGACTTGACTATGATGCCTAGCATGTTTATACATTGACACATAGGCTCTAATAACCTCAATAGGCCTAAATGCCAAGCCGACCACCCCAACTTTGGAGGTATGGAGTGAAAAACTAAAAAATTATCAATCATTTATTCAACAGCCAATAATAACCAAGGGAAAAAACACCCTAGGCTGATCGGATTGACAAATAAAGTCTAAGAGACCGAGTCTTTTACAGAAACTATCATGCTAGGACATTTATTACAATTCCCCCATGGGGTATGAACATGTGATATAGTACAACAAGGCTTCCCAGAAGCAAGACTGAAGGTCTTCTGAAGTCTGAACAAGTTATCCTTGTCCGGTTCACCAGGCTCACTTGATCAAAAACCACTAAGTACAACTTAGGTGGTAACATTCCGGCTCCAATTGCGGGACGTGTGCTCGATCTAGTCTTTAAGGCAAGGACAGGATATGAGAATACCATAATCTCTGGTTTATATAACCTATAAAAACATCTCAACTTGACAAGAAAACCTCAGTAGCACAAGATTTATATAAAAACCAAATGAACCATTAAGCTGATTTATTTAAACAAAAGAAATGTAATTAACTAATGAAAAAAAAGTTTTATTATAGCTAAGTACAAAACGTAAATGCAGAAAGTAAATGCTCTCTTTTAGGAGCTTATTTTCCTACTCTAAGCATGATATAAAAGGTTAGGTGTAATAAAAATCCAATGTAACCACCTAAGCATTTTATTAACATAAAAAAAAATTCCTTGTCTTTGGTTACCAGCCAAAGTAAGGATACCTTATTCAGAAAATGCAAACCTGTGTGATGATTCCGAATGGGTGGGATGGATGGGAGATCATAGGCATGCATAATATCATCAAACTTCCTCCCAAACTGGTAATTGCTTGTGCAGGTTGTTTCTATCCATGACTAGACAGGGTTGATATACAAATCGGAGTGATGAGGCGGATTGACTACACCATCATACTGGTCATCGAGGCTTATCGGATGATAATTCCCTGTATAAGCCCTAAGTGGCTCCCGATCATGAGGAGACTCTATATGTGAAGATGATAGTTGAGACTGATATTCTACTAACTGCATCACCTGTGTCTTTTCACAACACTGCTTCTCCATGTCTTCATTATTGATACCTTTGTGTGGATCTGCATGATATGACTCTGAATGATCATATAAGAGTTTTGAATGCTCCTCTTCCATTCTAGGATTTTCCTAGGTCTCCAGATCCATGTTCTCTCCTTCAGATATGCCATAGATAGAAAAATCGACAAAACCATCAAAAGTTTCTGGTTCATTATTTTCCTCTTTATTCATGTCACAGACTGGATTTTCCATGAATGTCCAGGACTCCTCATCAACATCTTTGTCGGAGATAAGGGAGTCTTCGTCATATGTATCATGCTCCAAGTTATACTTGTCCTCGTTTTCATACTCATCTTCTTCAGAGAAAAGGTCACAAGGCAGTAAACCTTCCAAACTGTCATCGTTATATGGAGAACACATAGGAGTCCCATCATGTACATTACAGTTTTCATCATAAGTTTCACTATAATATTCTGCAATGGTTTCATCCTTAGTCTTGCACTATTTAGCTGGTGACAAAGGGTAGGCTTGGCCTACAATGTATACATGATCAAACTTGCCTGATGTTGTTTCCTGACTACTAAACTCAAGAAGTCCATGTTCCATGACTTGATTTGCAACATAACAAGTGCTTTCTTGGTGGAATTGATCACAAGGTCTACACCATGGAATGACTTCTTCTACCAGGTTAGTTGAGTCTAACTGGTTTGGAATCCTAGGTTCTTGCTGAGGAGATTTATTCTGATACACCTGATTCTATTTAGGCTGAAAGTTCCTAGGTCCATTATTTCTTTCTATTGTGATTATTCTGTTCTGAATATGATTCAGTTGTGCAGACTGATTTGCCATGATTTGGTTTTGACTAGTAACCAATTATTTTATCATGTTAGTTACCTTTTCCATGGGGTCTTTGGAGGTTTCCTTTTCCTCTAATTCAATGGATTTTCCCTTCTCTTTGTTGTATGAAGTGTTTCCCCTAGTGTAACCTAGAATGTTGGATTTGCCTGAAGACTGCATATTCTTTTCTATTTTCTCGGCCAATTCCTGAGCAGTTTTTAGATGGGCCAGCTCTTTGTCTCTTAACCGGTACCTCAAATCACCAGTGAAAGCTTTGATGTAAGATATGAGGATGGAAGCATCCGTTGGCTTGATTTATTTAGGGAAGTCCACAACCACACGCCTGAACTTAGTGTTAAATTCATCCATGGTTTCTTTCTCCATCTTATTTATGTTATGAAGGGCAGCAAGCAGATGTCCTGGTTCTTTATTTTCCCCCCATTTCTTCTTAAAAACCTCTATGAATTCACTAAGATTTTTATATGAATCATCATCTAGGTCAAAGTACCGTTCTTCAACATCATCTTCTAAGGATAAAGCAAAGAGCTTAATTTTGACATCGTCATGGTCATGTTGAAATATTGTAACTTCAAAGAATATTCTATATGTATCTTTTTGTGGTCCCCGATGGTCCTACCGGGAGAACCACTTGTATTACATTGTACCCCGATGCTCCTAATTGGAAGAACTAATAAGAGTCATGAGTTAGTCCCCTCTAATTGTAAAGGTGGGTCATTAGCACCCTAGTGTGGTTACTTGAGCCTACATGTGTAACTCGAGCCTACATGTCAAATGAGTTAACTTAAGTGAATGGATGAATATAAATAGAGGTGTAGTGCTCCTCATTTGTGACACACACACTCTCACTTGTGTAGCGCATTAGTGGAGGAGAGAGAAGTAGCTGGAGAAGGAGGAGGATCGGGCTTTGATCTTGTCATGTCCCCGGTTTTGACCCCGTTTGCATGATGTATATATTGTAATTAATCGTGGTGAGGATCTCAAGGCAAAATCCCCACCATCGATTTTGTTGTGTATGTTTCGGCAATGGGGATAATTGCCGGTGGTAGGCTGTGCTATAAGGCACATTATAATTCGGCATCATGTAAACCCGCACATCAAATAAAATAAACCACAACCAGCTACGGCAGTGCAACGTTGAATGAAAAGGGCATGGTTCCAAAGGGTAAGGGGTGGGGGATGTCAAACCTTGGTTATGGGGGAAAAACCCATGTTTTATTGCCTTGTTCTTTTGCCACCTTTGTTATTTGTCATCCTTTTTGTCTCACCCAACCTTGTCAACCTCTTTAATGCTTAGCTGGTGGTTGAGGAGTTATGGTTGAGGGCATTTATTGCTGAAGTGGTGGTGGTTATGGGAGTCTGCCAGCCTTACCCAATTGCCCACTCCACCCATGTCTGCCCATTCTTCTCCCACGCCTGGTCTGTTGAATCTCTACCACGATTTTGGGTCTGTTGGCTCCTCACGCACAGGTCTCTCCCACGGCTGGTCTGTTCATCCTCACGCAGAGGTTGATGGTCTGTTCATCCCTCTGATGGCTTGTTGATTCGCGTGCATAGAGGAGGCCATTTCCCCTCACGCGCAGGCTGGTATTTGCACGCAGAGGTCGGGTATGTTTTCCTTGTGTTTTTTTTTGCTGTTCAGTGCAAGATTGCACTCACGCACAGATTGGTTGGGGTGTTCTATCCATGTGAGATTCGTGCTCACTGTTTCATTTGGGGCTGTTGTTTCCCCACATTTTGCTGGCCGTGGTTTTAACCCACGTATTGGGTTGCTGTTGAATTCACCCACGTTTTGTGGGCTGGGGAGCTCAAATTCATTTTGGGTCATCGTTGATTCCCAATGTGTTGGCTGGGTCTCCCTGTTCTGGGACTGTGCATAGTTTCCATCAATTTTGTTGTGAAATTGGGCTGCTGTTGTTTCCCTGGTTTGGGATGTAGTGGTTGAGTTGTTTTGGCCACGTTAGAGCCAAGAACAACTCCGTGTCGTCCATGGGACTTGAGCTGTGGTCATCCATTGTTTGGGGCTGTCCCTGGTTGTTTTGCCTTCTTCACAGAGCCGTGAGGGGTTGATATGGCTGCTGGTATGCAGTGGTTGTCCCTTGGACGGTGCTGGCTTGGCTTGTTTGTTGACAGCCTGTGAAACCCAGCTGTGATTGGTTTGTTGTTTATGTCCCCTTGGCTATGTATAATCCTGCAATTGACCCTTACTCTGGAGGAATCATGCCCAGCTTGGGGGTGGCAGCGTTGCTGAGATATTGATGAGCAAGTTGGCCTATGGTTGGGTGGAACGTTGCAGCGACGTAGCTGGTTGCGGGATTCGTCATTGAAAGATAAGTACTGCTGGTTACTTCACCTCTGCAAATTATATTGATGTTAAATGAATTTTGTTGAATGCTGGAATGCTCATGTATGTTTGCTTCCGCTGTATGAATAAAGAATTATGCATCAGTGCATGCTTGCATGCTTAATTCCAGCCTTTGATTTCTTTGATTATGTTCATGGGCGGTTTTCCCAGCTGTGTTAATGTGTTCGTTGCGTCCTCTTCGCTGGTTGGAGGCATGGGGACGTGACAAAATGGTATCAGAGCGCCATGGTTGCAACAATAGGCCTCTATGGGCCATAAGGAGTGCAGTGACAGAGGCAGGGTTGCCTTCAGCAAACAGAAATTTGATGGTAGCAAACTTCAAAAATCGCCTAAGTGCTGACAGCAGTCGGACGGCTTAGCAATTCCCGGTCCGCAGTTGCGGCTGCGAAAAAGGTTAGACTGCCGACGTAGCAGAAAGGGTTAAAATTTATCTAAGTATGGGAAATCGGAGGTGGGAGTGATCTCCTGTCCGCTGTTGCGGAGGGACTAACAAAGTCAACGTTCGTTGGTGCGGACGAGTGGGAGAAGTTTCCCGTCCGACCGTTGCGGACGAGTTCACAGAGTTAACCTCCGACCGTTGCGGATGGCAGAGCAATATCGCATCCGACTCGAGATCCGTCCGATCGCCGACGCCGCAGAAAAATTTCGAAAATCCGGCTAAGTATGGAATGGTCGGGCCATTGAAGGAAGTAAACTTCCGCCGTTGCAGAAGGATGGGTAAATTCTTCCATCCGTCGTTGCGGATGGCGAAGCAATCTTGCGTCTGATGATCCGAGATTCCCCCAATCTCCGATACAACTAACAGGATAATCCTTCCGAGACCCAACGTTGCGGAAGGGTTGGAACACCCGGAGAGCCGCCGTTACGGAGGAATCCGCGAAGTGAACTTCCGCCAATCGGAAGGGAGAATGCTCCGACGTCCGACATTGCGGAAGGCTGGAACTTCTGGGGAAGCTGTCGTTGCGGATGACCAAATGAATAGATCGCCCGATTCCAAAGGCTTTCGACAGCCGATCAGAGATTCAGCCGACGCCCGATGTGGAAAGTTCGTCCAAGGAAGAGCGGACGTCGGAAGGATTGGAACTTCCATGGAGCCGCCGTTGCGGAAGGATAGAGCTTCCGGGGAGCCGCCGTTGCGGAAGGCTGAGAGTTTCCGGGGAGCCGATTCGGCGGAGGAAAGAATGGGAAAGGAGCCGACGTTGCGGCTGGGAGAATGACGGAGGAGCCGATACGGCAGAAGGGAGATTGGTTGGAGAGCCGATACGGCAGAAGGAACAATGGTTCCGTGAGCCGATTTCAACTGTTTTACAGGGAATTTTCAGGGGCTGAAAATGAGAAAAATGGCAGCGAGCTAATGCGCTAGATTGCGCGAAAATTAATGTTTTACAAAAAAAAAAAAACGAGGGTGCTGCCCTCGAC
>LPNX010496898.1:176266-197832 GCA_001517045.1 Pseudotsuga menziesii | reverse complement strand
GGGGGGGGGGGGGGAAACAACAGTTCTGAAATGTAATTAGCATACATTACCAACATACACAGGGAAAACAGCAGTCCGTTCTTCACAATCGCGGCCCCTGAGGAAAAACGTATGCAGGCCACACTTGGGGACGGATTTACAGTATCCCGACCGGTGCGTATACAGCCACAATACAGAACCCACAAATTAGCCCCTGAGCAAAGGACGGAGCCACACCATTCTCAAATTTGCGGAGGAGAAACTACGTGGTTAAAACCAGGAAATCCTGTGCGTGAGAGACTAATGAACGGGCAATGGTTCAGGCGTGAAAATGAACATCCCCCAGAGAGGACGCGGAAGTGGATGTGCGTGAGCCTTCAGCACAGTCGTGGAGAGTGAAATCCTTGCGTGTGGATGAGCAACGTGAGGAAGGAACAGACTGTGGAGGTGAACAGCAAAATCGTGAGGTCACCAATTTGAGAGTGCGTGAAGGTTTTTCCTGCCATAGTGAAGTCAATAGTGGGTGGAGTGTACGTGTGGGTGAGGACTGACAATCCTGCCACCCCACTCCCAAAGATCATAACTACCTCAACCACCAGCAGCCTTTCTTAATGAAAGTGGTTGGAATAAAACAAGGTAAGAAGACACATGGATTTTCACCCTATTGGCCAAAGTTGGACAAATTCCCCCACATCCTTATCCTTGTGAAAATCATGCCCCTTTCTCATTTTAGTTGCCGTGACCGTAGCTGGTTATGTTCATTTTAATTAATTATAGATGCATATTTACATGATGATAACCATAATATATGCCGCATGCCCCGATATACCATCGATGACAATTTTAAATCCAAAACATAGAATAATCGATCAATGGTGGGGCCTTGGCCTTTAGCTCCACACCATGATCACTTACAATATATACATCATATACTTCTAATGCAACGGGGTCAAAACTAGGGTGTTACAGGAAACTTTAGAGCAAATAAGAAAGATAAGCTTCATATTCTTATGGGTTGGTGGTAAGGATTTCCCTTAGTTTGTATGACAGAAAATATCTTTACCCAAAGACATGGGAGGATGGGGATTAAAGAATCCACATTGCTTTGCCAAAGCACTAGCAGCCAAAGGTATTTGGAGACTTATAAAAGGGTGGCTCTATGGGAAAAAGTGATTACTCATAAACTCATAAATCCTCTCACTGTAGAAGAAAGGATTCTAGAAAAGGGACAAAATCATCAAAATGGGTCCTGTATGTGGAAAGATGCAGTTCAAGCCTTTAGTCTTGTTGGGGATTGGCTAGCCCATGTTAGCGTTCTACTATGATCAATTATTACTTGTTGGGGATTGGCTAGCCCATGTTAGCATTATACTATGATAAATGATTACTTGTTATATAGTAATCAAATTCTATCCTCCTTGAAAATTACATCAACATATTGCATCTAATTTTAGGGAACAAAAATCAATTAAAAATCACCAAATAAACTAAATTTAGCACAAGTGCCAATTGTCTCGAATTGTTTGAATTGCTGGAGAACTCTTGCCACTAAATCTGAGATATCTCTTTGACTTTCCATGAATTTATGATAATCTCCCTTTAACTGTTGACTGTCTGCTATATGCTCTATTTTCAACTTTGAAAAAATCTCTTTAAATATGGGAATAATTCTCTATTTTATGAAAAAGCATTTAGACTCAAATTTTAATGACACTTGATTATTGTTTGATCCATGAAGATATTGTATAAAGCCCACTAAATCTGGAACTAGTGCTTGAATACTAATTTCATGGCTTCAAATCTTGCATTGTTTTCATCAAAATCAACTATAAATAAGCTTCAATAATGAGTTGATATGTTGGAGGTTAAGAAATAGTACAAACTGTTATAAAACTCAAATTTAGAGGAATCTGTCTCCTCATGACTAGGTACTTGGCATTTGTTATCGATGCTTGTGTTTTAATCAGTTGGTGAGGACTACAATCTCTATCAATAGGATGCTCATGTTGTAAATGTACTTCAAATGCACTTGTTCACATCCAGATTTAATGCCTGATTTGGAGGGATTTGAACTAATCCAAATCCTCTGTTGAACACTCTGCCATCCTTAAATCTCTTTGCAACAACTCTTGATCTAGCAAATTTGTCTGTCGAGTTTTGTTATTTACTTGTTCCAAGCTTGTTTGCTTGATGAGGAAAACCTGCTATGATCAAATTTAAGTAATACACCAACTCTAGGAATTTCATATTCTCTATATCCTAATCAAAACTACCTCTGCAATTTTTGCATCATATGGAATTCAATCTACTTTGGTAAATCAAAAGGAGTCTGCGATGCATAAATTCACACCTCTTGACAGTAGATTTCCTTTCTGCTGACTGTTTTTTCTTAGTTAGTGTCCTTCACCCATAGATTAGCCTCACCATTCTATCATATAATAACATCATAGCTATCAATCACTTGAATTACCAATCTTGAAGGAAAAACTTCATTTTCTAGATGTTTGAGTGAACAGTAAGATCACTTTCTTATACACTTCTCCAACCACATTTGCATCAAACCTTTGACCATCCATATCCCAAAAGAACTGATGAACAACAATATCTTCCTTAGCTTGTTTTAGGTAGGAAAGGAAAATTTTAATTACTACTGTTGTAAAATAGAGCCCGATATGGACATAGGGGAGCTTTGGACCAGGGGAAAAGGCTTCTGCTTCTTGATGCTTAGAGATGTTACTGGAAAACAACCAATTCACGAATTCAAGCAAAGTGAAAGGTGATATAAATGGGCTTAAAACATATAGAATACAGAATATAGGTGAAGGTGATATTACACAATAATCTGTCTTAATGATTTCAAGAAGTTCATTCAAGTTTCAACATTAAACGTAATCACCCAATGCCCATGGATCGTGATTCGTATCCACTGCAGACTCCACTTCAGTGACCAGTCTTTGAGTCCTCGTGAGGCTCGATGGCAAAGTGCAGAGCTCCATTGTCCAATTGTTGGTGCCGAGCAGGTTTTCAATTTTTTCGATTGTCTCTGTCCAATAAATTTATATTGTGTACGGGATGGGTGTTATGAAATCCTAGAGGATTTTCATATTCAAAAGACTCTGTTAATTACTGACTGTACAATGAAAACTATGTCTTTGATTTTTTAGCCGTAATCGCTAGTGGATGTATATTTTGATTTCACCTTTGAAAAATCAATATAAGACTATTTTCATTAAAAAAAAACATGCAATTACATAATAGAATACATTTCCAAATGTATGGAGCTTGTAGGAACAATCTAGATTAAAAGTAACAATAGCCACCAAATGGAACCATTCTGAACAGAACAGTGACTTAGAACCATTCTGAACAGAACATTTACTTCAATCTTAATACTACACTTGTCATACAAGAAGTTCTAAAAAGAAACTAAGTTCTATTAATAGTTGGTAGCATAAATATTGATGATATTTTAATATTATGTTTTATCACTTTATGTCATATGAACATGTTTTTAAATTTCAACTCTAATGTTTTCAAAATATATGTTTTAATAATTTATGTTGCCATATTTTTATTTATATGATTTAATAATTATCTTGTTCATACTTCATTCAATTTTGATGTGTTCATTAATTCTATGATTCTAGGACTCTTATGTTCATTGTTGACGTGTTTAATGTTCATACTCATAGTTTAATGAGTATAATGATTTTTATTGAGAATTTTCATATTCTTTTGTCATTCGAACTTAATGCCGAATTTTATGTCAATTTTTATCACCAAAATTTCAAGTGCTGAATTTTTGTCGAATTTCAAGGTCGCTGAATTCGAACACGAACTCAAACCAGGTGACTTAGTCATCACCTAGAAGCCAAATATACAACCCTTTAAAGGTTTCTCTAAAGACGCAATGTTGTAGGAGCAAGGTATTTCTCCTTATATTTGCAACACGACTCTTTAATTATTGAATCCACTATTAGGTGCCCTTATAACCAAGGAATAATGATTCACAAAGCATAACTCCTCCGTACAAAATGGTACCTTTGAAACAGTAAATGATTCAATGCTAAATACTTGCAATACTTTCAATTCCCCAAGTCAAAATACTTGCAATTATTTGAATTCTAGGTCTAGAGATCATTTTTGCAAGACATTACGGTGCATAGGGAGTCAAGTCTCTAATTTTGCAAACGATAATCGTGAGTATCCATTAGCAATAACTTGTTCATTAATTTATTACTACTGATATTATTGATTGTCCTTGGATGTTTCAACTTTAACATAAGGACCTTTGGGAGTGTTAAGTTGAAAGAAATGAAAATTATATTATATATGTTACCACATTGTTTTTTCCTTTACGTATGCTATTTTAACTTGTTCGTTAATTTATTACTACTGCTGTTATTGATTGTCCTTGGATGCTTCAACTTTAACACAGGGACCTCTGGGAGTGTTAAGTTGAAAGAAATGACCTTCCTTATACGATGATGATAAAACTTAGAATTATTGTACAGAACACATATGGACTATACCTTGAGAGAGAAGATAAAAATTTTACCCTTCGTCTTGTGGGTAAAATGGTTGTTTCCCCACCTTAATTGTACACATCGGTCTTGTGGGTATTTTCTTGTGTGTATTGTGTGTCGGTCTTGTGGGTCTTGTCTATCAAACAAGCTTTCTTATCCCTTGGCTTTAGGCATGTCTATAAGGAGGACAATATGAGTGCAGATCGCTTATCCAAGGAAGCACTTGATATGAATGCTGGTCTTCTCTCTTTCTCAGAACTCTGGGAAGGAGAAATTATTGAAGAAGGCTTGATACAACTCTTTTAAGAGTTTTTTTTTTCAGTATTTGTGGTATACTCATGTTTTTCCCTTTTCAAGAATGGGACTCTTTATCCTATCCTCTTGTATTAGCTAGGGATATATTCTTGTTTTGATTCCCCTGGGGTGTGTTTGTTCCACCCAAGAGGCCTCCTGGATAAGCTGTCTGGGCTCATTCTGTTCTCCATGTGGTAATTATTTTTCTATATTTCTTTGAGATTTTGAGTTTTACGGGTGGAGAGCTGTTGCATCGAGAGTTGGGTTGACAGCTACTGCAAATGCAAATAGATTTTTTTGTTTTTCTATATATTTTTTGAGGGTGACAGTATTGATCTGTGACCGTTTGGACTGTATTTGTCTCACTCTTCCCTAAATGGGTCATAGCATCAACTGAATGGATATTTAGTTTTGAAATTGAGGAATCATGCACATTGTTTCCCATAAGGTGTTCACTTAATTTTTCATGAGGGTTTATGGGTTCGTTTATGAGTTTTCTAGGCAAGTCTAAAGTATGGTGTTGTCTTTTTCTTAGTTGTAAAATGAATTCTAGGAAATCCATGCCACCTGTGGACAATGAAAGGAAATGAACAGCCCATGTACCTCATATCTAGGCAGTTTGGGGCCCTATAACAGCAAGTTACAACAATAATTAAGCCAATATGGGTATTGTTTTGAACATTATTGGGTGTGTTTCACCTTCTAGCAGCCTCGGCATTCACTTTGGGCCATTTTTGTGGATGTGAGGCAGTTATGAGCACAAGTTAGGACTATCCATGATGTCCTCCTAGAGAAGCCAATGACAATATCTGAGGTAGGGAAAAGCTAAGAGAAGAAATCCTGTATGCGCTGTGGGGTTTGGACCTCAAGCCCCATGCCATGAGGTAATAAGTGTAGCTGTTAAAAATTTAGTGCAGTTAGGTGCAGTTGTTTGTGTCCAGAAAGGCCTAAAACAATTAATTGAATTAGGTTTGAATCTCATCAAGCTGGGTGTAGAACCTCGATTAGGGATTTTGAGTTTCGTGGGTGGAGAGCTGTTGGGTCGATAGCTGCTGCAAATGCAAATAGATTTTTTTTTTATTATATATGTTTTGAGGTTGAAAGTATTGATCCGTGACCTTGTGGTCTGTATTTGTCTCACTCTGCCCTACAACTACCTATCTCTCTCTCTATCAGGTATGCCCATTGTTTCGTTAGTGACTTGTTTCCTAAGAGACAAAGTGTGATCGTATTATATATCTGAGTATAGAAATTAAGGAAGGTCTAAACCATATTGTTTTCTTCTATTTGTCCATTTATAATATTTTTTCATGTGCTTGACTTATTATGTTCATACATATCCTAGGTAACTATAATTGATGGATGTACATAATGCTGATATATAGTAATCCTGGCTTGGTTTGGAGCAAAATGGGTCATAGAATCAACTGAATGGATATTTAGTTTTGACATTGAGGAATCATGCAAAAAAGAGTAAATAGAGCTCTGTCAAGAGCAAGATTTTAAATAATGTAGTTCAACAGTCTCTAGAAAAAATTCAAGCAGGCACAAGCATATTACATCAAGCAATGAAGGGGAATGATGTTGTAGCGGGAATACACAAGTCCAAACAACAAGAAAAATGGAAGCCAAAACTGAATACTTTCGATAAAGGTATGTCTCTACAAATCCTTTTGATTTTCTATTTTTCTATAATATGCTGCACTTGTTATATTTTCATTCAAACTTTTGTTCTTTTATGTGTCCTGCATTTCCATCAAGGGCATACATCATTATGCTTAATTCTTAAATCACTGGAGCTGTTTCTTCATTTTCCATAACACTGTTAGACTGGTTTAATTTTGAACCTATCCATGTTTATCCTTCTTTCAAAACTTCCTAGCTGTGTTTTAAACTATTTTTTTACTGGACCTAATAGATGGGAGTGTTAGAAATTGTAGTATTATTTTAGAATGTTGTGCTGCAAGAAATTGAATTGTGTTTACTGTATGTTGCTGTAGTGATTTCCAATAGTATGTGTAGTAGCATTATTTGTATTTAAGTTCCAGCAGTATGTGTATCAGTATTTGTATTTAAGTTCCAATACTATGTGTAGCAGTATTTGTATCTAAGTTAGGTTAAATATTTAATGTTCCCCCACCCCAAAGAGCAGTTTAGAAGAGTAAATAATGGAAAATTAAAATAGAGGACATCGACATGTAGAGGTAACTAATGGTTTAGTTTAAAATCTGTCAAATTCTATGTTTAATTTCCTCACTTTCCTTAATATTTTCCCAAACTACGTCGATCCTAGTGTTCCCGTCTTTTCTATATTGTTGCAGCAACCAAACATCTAGATGAATGGCTGCATTCCTAATACTCATATTAAATGGTGGGAACATGATCAAAATTAGGATAGGAACTTCAAGAAAGCTTCAGCAAATGTTAATTTTGATCAATCTTAACAGAAAACAATTGTGGTGGGGATTATTCCAGTAAAGGCATTCCTAATACTTGATGATAATAGAAATAGTTGTGCTCAGTTTTCTTTCCTCATCTTAAAGTGACCGTGGGTTTGGTGTTTTATTGGGTAACTCCCCACAGATCAATAAAAAACAAATAAGATAACAAACATGCTTATAATTTGATAAAAATAGGATTGGAACAAGTGCTCCCTTTTCTCCTCTATGGTTTCTCCAAAATCCTAGCTTCCATTGTCTTCTTAGGGAAAACCCCAACCCTAATTCATTGCTTACATTAACATGAGATCCCTAGCTAAGATACCATTTGACTAGGAACAACAGTAGAGGTTTCCACAACATCAGCAGAGGTTTACACAACATTTTTATTTTGACAAACAGGTTCTGTGGGAGTTAACTGCATGCTATGAGAGATATGGAATCTAACCTATTGAGTGAATGGATGACCACCAGTTCTGTCCATGCATTCTTTAGCATCCATCAAGTCACTCCCAACTATTCACTTAACACCTGACTTAAAATTGTGAAGACCATCTTCAATATGTGCAACCTTAACTGTTTTATTCAAAGCTTGTTTCCCAATCTCTTGAAATTGCATGCATGCTTTTCCTAAGAAAAAATCTTCACTTTCTACTGACGTGGCCTGCAAAGTTCTAATATCAGGCTTTCGTTCAAAACCTTCAACTGAACTACATTTTTGATGCACCTGAGATGCATCTCCAAAAGAATATTGTCCCCCTGCTGGACTAACATCCTCCAACTTACGTTTCTTACTTCCTTCCCCTTTTAAGGAATTATAGTTACTTGTATGATCAAAATACTTAGAAATTACATGCTTTGAAGGGTTGTATGGTATTAATATTTTTGTAGGAATACTCATGCTGAATTCAGCAGGGATCCTATTATTTTCCACCCTTGTACAATGTTCCTGAATAGAATTAGGAAGAGCAATAGTAGCTCTTATGTGTTCTTCATTGATACTCACAACAAATTTTAGATGTTTCTACCCTGAAGGGTTAACTTTTGCAACTGATCTTTTGGAATATGCAGCATGCGATTCCCTTGTAAAAACCCCTTTTTTGGAACCATCCTTTGTACAACTATGATCAATATCAACATTTGGAATCTACCACCTTTGTTGTTGAAGACTACTCGTACTAACCTTAAAACTGGGTTCAAGTTCTTGCAATATAACATTTGGGATTTTTTGTTTTTCTTCATTAATTTCTTTAATAGGTGCACCTTCTGTTAACTTAGAAAATGTTGGGCTAACATAATTTTGCCTCCTGCTACTCATAGTTGTTGAATCTACAATACCAGCTGTGTGGAATGTTCCACTTGGAATTGATCTTGTATCATGTCCCTTTCCTGATTGAATATGCCTCTGGAGCTTCAATTCACTCTCTTTTGTTTTAATTTGCTTTCTCAAGTTGTCCAAGTCAGTGCCACTGGTTTTAGTTACAAATGAGCCAGGCTTGAAAGCATGTTTCTGGCCAATTGAACTCTTGTGGCCAATAGTAGGATTTTTATTACAGGATGACTGCCGAGGTGGACCCCCTCCAGACTCGATAGAAGTCACGCCACGGACTTTCACTGCACTTGACATGTTTGTACGAAATGCAACTAACTGCTTCTGCACCATATCCATTTCCTTCTGCATCCCTGGGGTTTGTTGCGATGTTGTTGTAGCCATCTGTGAAGAAGTTGGAAGTGATTGGCTTGCAGAAGTCCAACTTGTATTTTCCCTTGATGATCGATGTTTCTCAATTCGATCCACTCTCCAGCTCTGTTGTTCACCCTCACTGTCACTATCTCCCTCAGAGAATCTAATCACAAGGTTATCATCTTTCTCTTTTGCTGTAGGTTATCTAATAGAAGGATGAAGATCTTGTGAACTGGATAAGAAGACATCATTTTCCTTACAACCACATAATGGAATTGATAGTGCACTAGAAACTTGTTGTTGTGTCCCATTTCCGTCGAACAAATTATTTGTGGAAATAAATTTCCCAGATGAGAGTGGGTGCAGCGGTGGCTACTTTCTCTTCCTATTCTTGTTGGGCATGGAAGCCATAGCCCTTGCTCTGAGTTCTTCAATGTCCTGAGTGCCGAAGTTGACTTCTGCACTGAACTTCTTTGACTTGGAAAGTAAAAAACGTAATTGGGGAGGTCAAACCCTCTCTTACTCTTACCGTCTGCTCTGCCCTACCTCTATCCTCCCACAGAAACATACCCTATGTTATAATGCTGTACTAATGGTAGGTTTTTAACAATTCTTCATGAACCTTGAACTTTGTACTTGTAAATATAACTCCACACCAAAATACAAGACCCAGGTCTTAGTGAGGCTCTTATATTCCATTGAAGAAGCAACACATCCCACGTGGGGAGTCAGAGTGGAAGGCGTAAACATGCCATAGGGCCTGAAGGGAATTGGAACTTAAAACTAATTCATAATCAGATAATTAGGGAAGGGCAGTTTCACATTCCACTCAAGCAAGATGGAGACATGCTTTATCACCCTTACGAAGAAATAGTTTCTTGTAGGCAGTTCAAATGGGGAATATGAACCTCATCATGATTTTCTCTATCCTTTGCTTCATCATAAATGTGATTTTCATGGTCAAGTAAATTCCTTCATTTTGAAAGTCATAAATCTTGATAAGAATATTCCTTTATGTAGCTATGCATTATAAGAACACTGTACAATACTAGTCTCTCCAACCTTCTCGATAGGTTTAGTCAATCTCAAAAGCTTACTAGAATCTAAATTTTAGTGTAGTCTTATTTTAGGTGACCATGCATTCTTAGGAAAGTTCAATTCTTATCAATGGTTATTTCTCTCTATGAACTGTTGTCCAATCATCATGGAAGCTGTTTCAGATCTTGCACATCTCAACACAGAGACGATATATATTTTTTTATACCTAATAGTTTGCAAGTTTTTCAAGTTTAATTCATGCTTAACCAATTTCCCTTCCTTTCAAATAACTGGTATCATCACCTAGAAGCCAAATATACAACCCTTTAAAGGTTTCTCTAAAGATGCAATGTTGTAGGAGTAGGGTATTTCTCTTTGTATTTGCAACATGGCTCTTTAATTATTGAATCCACTATTAGGTGCCCTTATAGCCAAGGAATAATGATTCACAAAGCATAAATCCTCCATACCAAATGGTACCTTCGAAACAATAAATGATTCAATGCTAAATACTTGCAATACTTGCAATTCCCCAAGTCAAATACTTGCAATTCTTTGAATTCTAGGTCTAGAGATCATTTTCGCAAGATATTACAGTGCATAGGGAGTCAAGTCTCTAATTTTTCAAACGATAATCATCAAGTCTCCATTAGCAATAAGTTTCTGAATCTGTCTGGCTCTTAGAATGTTTATCACTTGATTTAAAGCTAAAATAGTCTTCACAATAAGAGAAGAAACCTTTTGCAGTTTGATCACAACCATAGACTTGCTTATTATGGAACCTTCTCAAAGAAAAGGTGAATATACTTTGCATAATTTTAAGTTTATTAATTGTCAAAGCATCAGGTTATGTTTTAATTTTGATAGCCCATGATGAGGAACATCTGAAACACCTTGAAGATCATGGAATCTTAATATTGCAGTAGAAAAGAGGGAAAGTTTTGTTTCTGACTCTTTGTTTTTGATGTAGTGATGGAATTGGGCTTCGAAATCGTTTTAGGAAGGAATTTTCTTTGGACTATGAGAATTATAGTGATGAAGAATGGGAAGAGGTACTCATCACTAAATCTCTTTGGTAAGAGTATTTGTAGTATTTTTATTAGCTTTAGTTACAGGGAAAATTGTACATAGCTCTCAAGAATTAGTTTATCATAAATACTAGTTACTAGTAAGTTGTAATAGTAATAATTATGTAGCTTGTAGATTGATATCTATCATAAATTTGTTTGAATATCATCATTGTCAAGCAATAAAAACTTCTTAAAGGGTGATAGCTCAATGGTAGAGCACCTGCCTAATTATAGGAAGGAGGTTGGTGGTTCGATTCCTCCGTGCCCTATCATAAATTTGTGACTACAAAAACGACTAAATTCGCATATATACGACTATTAGTAGCTTATTCCCCGTATCTTAGTCATATTTAGCTTAGTCATTAATATGTTAACATCTAGCAGTTTATTTAGTCATATATTTCGTCATTAATGGTTGCAATCAGTGACTAAATCAGTGACTAAATCAATGACTAACTCAATTACTACATCAATGACTAAATCAACGACTAAATCAATGAATAAATCAATGACTAAATCATTAACTATCAATGACTAAAACAATGACTAAATCAATGATTAAATCATTGACAATCAATGACTAAATCATTGTCTATCAATGACTAAATCATTGTCTATCAATGACTAAATCAATGACTACTAAGTCAAGCTATTAATGACTAGTGAAATACGACTAGCTATAAGATAGTGGAAATTAGCTACTATTAGTCACTGACTCAAAAATAGTCGTTTATAGCCTGATTTTAATCAGTTTTTTAGTCATTAATTTCTCATTTTCTGCTAGTGCTTGCTTTCTTTTCTTGTGATATCATTTAACTCATATTATTTTCCTTTGCATGAACATTTTATGAAAATGTTTTGAAAAATAAAAGGCACTTTTCCCAATGATTGTAACCATTGGACACCCAAGACAACATAAACACCACCGATTGGCATAGAAATCATTCGACTATTCAATACATATTCCAGCATAGGAAGATTGATATTATGGAATTTCCCTGAGAAATGTATAGTTCCTCCATCTACAATCATTACTTTAAACTCTTGTGTTGGATATACAAAGGAATTAATAACTTTTGCTAATTTACAATGAATGAAATTATGAGTACTACTAGAATCAGTCAACATTGTTACCTTCTTATTTTTTATGTATCCTTCTATCTTGAGAGTTTGAGGAGTGCTAATTACAACCAATGCATGAAAATATATGGTGGAATTAATTTCTTCTGAAGTAGCCCCTTCTATTTCTTTTGAAATATCCTCTTCTTGAGATGCTTCCTCTTCTTTTTGTTCTTCATCTTCACAATCTATGTAGAATAGTTTCTTCTCGTTGCACTTCTTCACCATACTATTCTTGTTGTCACAATTAAAGCGCAATCCTTTTTCTCTTCTTACATCTAGTTGTTGGAATTTCAACCTTTGTGGTGTTTTAGAAGAAGGAACATTATTTTCTCTAAACGTGTTGGAGAAAGCTTTTCTAGTAGTCATTTCCATATTTTTACTTTCAACCTTCCTTTCCATCATGAAATCCTTCTCTAGGGATGATGGTTCAAAGAGAAATACCTAATGTTGAATGTTATCTTTCTAAGGTTCCAATAAAAAGATATAACAAATTATCTTCTCAAATATTCTTCACTTTGAGACTTAGCTGCCGAAATTGCTTGATGTGCTCTATAACTAGACCTTTTTGCTTGAGATTTATAAGATGACCGAAGAAGGTGTTGCTATTTATATCCTTATAATGTGCAATCAATTCTTCTATGAAGATAGACCAAGAGATAATATAGTCCTTTTTACGTTCACAAATCCATTCGTACCATACAAATTGATTAGGTTCTAAATACAAGGATGAAATGGTTACCTTTTGCATACTGGGAACCTAGTGTAGATCAAAGAATTGTTCCATCTGAAAAATCCATGTGATTGGATCCTTGCCAAAATTTCTCATGTCAATTTTAGGGTTAAATTAGTTTCTTGGATTTGAATTGAACCCATGATGTTGTAGTGAATCATCAACTTTTGAGGACTCCAACTTCCTACTCTCCAATTGCTTTTCAATTTTCTCAAGACGTGATAGGAATAAGTCATCTTTTTCCTCCTTATCCTCTTCTTGAGTAGATCAATGAGGAATAAAGTTATGTTTTATATCCTTCATTAATTCCTTCAAGTATTGAATATCTTCTTTTCTAACCATCCCTTTGATATTCTATTTACTAGCCATCCCTTAGAGACCCTCTTTACTAGCCATTTTATTTTCCAATTTATCTAAGTCATGCATTTTCACATTTCCTTTGATCATATCTTCCAACTTGGACACTCTAAAAGATATGTCTTCCATTTCATCGTATGTCAGGGATGAATCCTATATGGGTTTGAGTGGAGTGTGAATATTTCCACTTCCTTTTGGTGAAATTTTGAAAATAAATATATATCACACCCTAGGGTTTACCACAAATAGATCCTTCTACTAAAAACTAATCAAATGCAAAACGTCGTACCTTTTTCAAACCCTGATTGGAATATTGTTTTAGGGCCGACTTGTAACTAAGGTACAATTTGAATTTCGACTCCTCTAGGTATGACACTTTTTCATGTGGTACCTTGATATGTCCTCTTTTAAATTCCATACGTCTTACCTAGTTTGGATGTGGAAACAAAGGGTTATTGAAAATCTACCAAAGCTTCTTGTTTTTGGCTTATCTAGAAGAGTGCACTTGTACTTTATGACATGTTTCCAATATTTTGTTTTGGTAGTTGAAACTTATACCAAAGATTCCTTGGTCCATATTATTTCATATGTAACTGATATCACTCAATTTGGATCTTGTATACCTCAGATTGACCATTTTCCCAAGAACACTTATTTTAGACAAGGTTTAGGACTATTAGAAAACCCTATATTCCTTTGCAATTATCTCCAAAATTGTAATGGAATAGTATCTGAATTTCATATTGGAGATATCTCGACTTGTTTTAAAAGTGGGTTTTTAAGCTCCATCTCTGAATCCTTGAATAAAAAACTTTTTAGCGAAAATTTCAAGATGAATTGTTTTGTAGAAGCCAGTCTCAAGGAAAGAGACCTGACACCAAATGTTATGCAACCAAGTCGCACAAATAGGATAAAAAGATAATAAATAGAAAATGAGAGAGTAATTCACACCTTAACAATGAATAAAAAATATAAATATCAATCATCTTCGATGGAGGAACCTCCTTACACAATGTACTGAGTACACAAGACAAGATAAGATACTATGACGACTAAAATAAGAATATCGCCTTCCTATATATAGGAGACAAAGGCGTACAATAACAACTAATAGACCCAATCTGATATAAATAATATGTAATGAACCACAATATAGGGAGTAATTTTCCCCACTATATGTTGAAATATTGTAATTTTGAAGAATATTCTTTATGTATCTTTTGTGGTCCCCGATCGTCCAACCGGGAGAACCACTTGTATTACATTGTACCTCGATGCTCCTAATCGGAAGAACTAATAAGAGTCATGAGGTAGTCCCCTCTAATTGTAAAGGTGGGTCATAAGCACCCCAGTGTGGTTACTTGAGCCTACATGTGTAACTCGAGCCTACATGAGTTAACTTAAGCCGACATGTTAATTGAGTAAACTTTAAGTAAACGGATGAATATAAATAGAGGTGTAGTGCTCCTCATTTGTGACACACACACTCACTTGGAATAGCACACTTATGGAGGAGAGAAGTTGTTGGAGAAGGAGGAGAATCAGGTTTTTGATCTCCTTGTTGGTTTTACCTTTTTCCCTTTTGGGGCATCTATATTGAGGAAGCTTTTTCTGGGTTTTTCCCTTTAGGGTTTTCCCAGGATAAATCTGTGTTGTTCTTTTGATACTGTTTCTTTCAGTGATCCTGTTTTATATGCTTTTATTATGAAAAATGAAATGATATACTGATGTCTTAGCTAAGCATATGAAAATTTAACATGGTATCAGAGCTAACCTGAATAGGGCAGCTTTCACAAGTTACAGAATCTAGGGATTCTTATTTTTTGGTTCTCTCTCCACAATCAATCAGCAAAAGAAGGCTAGGCTGACTCTCCTTTGAAGGGTGCATCGTTCTGTCGAAGTGGAATTCGATTCCGAGCATTTTCAATTTTCGATGTGGAAATTAGGGATTTCTACAGAAGAGGAATTTTTGAGTGAGACCAGCATAGGATTTTTCTCCTCATCAAAACCAAAGTTTAGAGACCTGAATCAAGAATTTTGGTTGGGTGAATCTCCGGGAAATTCAAACCCTAGTTTGACCCCGAGCTAGAAAAACCCTAAATACTAAAACTGCTACGTTTTGGAACATTCTCTATATTCCGAGATTGGCGAAGGATCAGGAGCTGAAAATTTCAGGGGCTGAAGATACAATCCTGATGAACACTGTGTCCAAACTTCATCTTCATATTCTCTTTATTCCAGGAGATATGTTCTCTCCAAGTTAGGGTTCTAGCCTCTTCGAGAATTCATCCCTAAACAGGACACCTGGGGAGAATTGCAATATCTTGGGCTACAGAGGTCCAAATGGAATTACTAAAAATGTTCTAGAAAGGGCATGGAATTTAATCTCGGTGGTCCAAATTTCAGACTCAGAATATGAACCAGTGACACGTGGCAT
Organism: Pseudotsuga menziesii; assembly: GCA_001517045.1. NCBI lineage: Eukaryota > Viridiplantae > Streptophyta > Pinopsida > Pinales > Pinaceae > Pseudotsuga > Pseudotsuga menziesii. Next base: position 182,157 of record LPNX010496898.1, on the reverse strand, counting down.
GCCATACAACTTCGCTGTTCTGAACAGTCCCGTAACAGGTCACCTTGGGAAAAGGATCATAAATACCAAATGGTGAAATAAATTCTGATGAAATCTGTGGTGGTGGATCAGGGACATGCGAGGTTACCTCAGTAAAAAATTTTAGACATAGAGGGGCAGAAATTTCGGAGATATCACAGAAACAGTAACAGGCATTTTTGCAGAAGAAATTGGAAAATTAGGGCTTCCTATTCTGGGAGCTTCCCTCCACTCTTTTCAGAAATGGAGTACATTGGACAGCTCCATTTGAAGAGATCTATCTATCTAGCCAATCAGATCTGAAATATTCCTAGTTTTTGAAATTAGGGTTTCTGTGACAAACCCTAGATCAGTCAGCTCCGAAACCAGGACGGACACCTCAAATCAGTAAGATCTAATCCTTTGCTATGTTCATTTGAGGTTCTCTTTTCAAAGTGATCTATGACATCAGCTTGATGATAAGCTTGGTGAAGTTGACAACTTCCAAGCCTAGAAGTATATGATCTCTCTGAAGAAAATGGATTGGACACCTACATGAGCATAGAGGTTCCAGTTTCAGAGGGAGATGAGGCTAGAAGCCTTTCTCAAGAAGAACTTGGTCAAATCCCAAAAGATCATTGATGATTCAGTTATGAATCAACTTGTACTACAAGTGTCTTCCCTAAAGACATTGATGAGGGTTGATTTCTTAACCAAGCTATTTGAAGGGAAGAACATAGATCAGAATATGACCTTAAGAAACCAGCTGAAGAATGTGAAGATCCAGAATGTAGAGACCATGCAGTCATAAGGATATCTCAAATCAAAGAACAACTTCAAGTGGGAATAGAAGAAGTGAAGAATGCAGAAGTGGTGATGGCCACCTTGAATGGCCTCCCAGGATCATAGAATTCATTCATTTAAGAAATGTGTTCCAGAAGGAAGTGATTACTTTCAGCAGACTTTGGGAAGAAGAAGAAGCTAGTCTCTGAAGATCAAGCTCTCATCTTCTAAAGAAGATTCCTCAATCAATGAGAAATATGAAGATCTCAAATCTTGAAGAACTTCTTATCCACCTCAGCATTTGGATAAGAAACGATGCTGAAGAAGACGATAAAGCTGAAGACTCAAGAATGAATATACCCATGAAACAAATAAAGATAAGTATTCAATTGTCATTTCATAATATTGTTTTGTTATACATTTGATTATATTCAGTGATGTGTTATGCATGATATATTGTTTGCATTAATGACTATATACTACTAATAGGCATGTGATGGGTAAGTAGCTCATGGTGCTATACAACTCTCCATTGTTACTTATCAAACCTTTTTGCTAACATATTGGATTAGTGCACAATCTCAATAATGTCATGGTGGAAATGGAAGGCATCTAGAAAGTTTATGTGAGATATGGATGAATATTGTATTGACTAAACAATTGCATGATGCATAAGCATTTGTCGTTGTGCATATGTTTTATGAAATAGTTCTAACCATGCAACTGGTGCATTTGAATTGCAGGAAAGGTCATGAACAACCTCCTACAAGAAAAGAAGGATGAGACTTGTTCCACTCCAATAAACATGAATCTAAGGCTCCCAGGTTCATAGACACCATGACGGAAGAAAGAGCTTCAGAGAGTGGTAGATCCACCTTGAAGGATGAAGACCACCACGGGTACAAGAGACAACTCAAGATGAAGAAAAGAATGCTATGAAAGAAGCTATGATCAAAGAATAACAGTTGATCATGGGGAATGATGTATATGATATGATTTCGAGACATAAAGGGAAGTACATAGTATCTTCCATATGGATCTACAAGAACAAGTGTACAAAGCATGGTTCGTGATTTTCCTCAGAAAGAATAGACTATGACATGACATACTCTATTGACCAGTATATATCAAGCATAGAACCATCTGTACAGAATGAAGAGGTAAGATGATACTCCACTTCAGGGGGAGTGACTACAGAAAATTATATCTGAGTTCGACATGGTACGACATGATGGATAGCTTTGTGATGGATCGAGACTTTACCAAGAGTAAAGTGGGTTCCAACCTTCAAGGTTGAATGCAGAAGACTAGGATATGTTGATGACCTGAGAAGACAAACTCATAGAAGATGTTGTGATACTAGAATGATGTTTGGGATATAGTAGTCAAACCAGAAAGCAAGAATGTGGTATCTTCCAAATGGATTTGCAAGATAAGATATGTTGCTGATAGAAGTGAGGTAAGAGTTGCGGCTAGAGGTTTCTATCAGAAAGAGGGAATTAATTCTGAAGAGACACTTACTTCTGGAAGCAAGGTACATTTCCTTCAAAACTATCATGGTAGTTTCTTCCATGATGAAGTAAATACAAGCCTTCCTTAATGGTATGATTGAGGAAGAGTTTTACATCAAATAGTCACGAGGATTTGAAGTTGAAGACAGAAGGAATCAAGTATGCAAGTTGAAGAAGGCCCTCTATGGCCTGAAGCAAGCTCCCAGAGCTTGATATGAAAGAATAGATAGTTTCCTGATGAGCATGGGCTTTGCCAAGAATAAAGTCGATCATAACCTTTCCTACAAGGTTGTAAAATTTGTACCTATCATTCTATTACTATATGTGGATGAATTATTCTTGACAGGGAATGAGAAACAGATCATGGAAAGTAAGAAGAAACTAACAGAAGAATTTGAGATGAAAAACCTTGGGTTAATGCATTATTTCCTAGGTCTGGAAGTATGGCAAAGTTCAAAAGGAATCTTTCTCAACCAGGGAAAGTATGTGGTAGAGATATTGAAGAGATGCAAAGTCATGGCCACACCCATGGACTCCAACCTAAAGCTATTAGCTGATGACTCATTAGAGTTAGTGGCTGTGACTCACTACAGACAGATTATTGGGTCATTGATGTACTTAACAAATACCAGAACAAACATTTGTTTTGCTGTGAACACCTTAATTCAATAACTTGTTCAACCAAGTCCGGTTCACCTAGTAGCTGCAAAACATGTGATGAGATATTTGAAAGGGACTATATACTTTGGTCTATACTATGATGGTAGCCATGAGTATATATTGTATGGCTACACAGATGCAGATTGGGCTGGAAGTATCTCAGACAGGAAAAGCACATCAGGTATATGATTTTGTTTGAAGTTTGCTATGAGTTCATGGTTTAGCAGGAAAGAGTCCAGTGTTTTTCTTAGCACGGTTGAAGCAGGATACATAGCAGATTGCTCTACTAAGTTGTGAAGCCATATGGCTTCAGAAGCCGATATCAGGTCTCTTTGACCTGAAGATGGATACAACAATGATTCTATGTGATAACCACTGTTGTGATGACAAATAACCCTGTGTTCCACGTAACACGTAGAAATCCGATATTTCTACATACAAGATAAGATGAAGATAATGATACTGTAGATGCAGATGATGGCGATTTAGTATTTCTATACTGAATACAGAGATGATGATGTTTCAGTATTCCCATACTGAAGATATAGATGATGACTATTTCAATATTCCCATACTGAAGATATAGATGATATTTCAGTATTTACATACTGTAGATATAGATGATGGTGATTCCGTATTTCTATACTAAATATAGAGATGATGATGATTTCAGTATTTCTATACTGAAGATATAGATGATGATGCTTTTAGTATTCACATACTAGAGATACAGATGGTGATATATTTGTATTCATATATTGAATACATAGATGATGATGGTTTGGATGATGATGTACCGACGAAGCCTCTGCCTCGAGTAGAGTTTGAACACTTTCAAGACAAGCTTGGTGTTGTTTGGAAAGACCTTCCTCGAAAGGGGGAGTAGCGATGTTGCAGAGGGATTGTATCATCCTGGGACATATGTCCATAACATATCCGGTGGCCTCGGTCATCGAGAACGTGATGGGATTGTATCATCCTTGGGAACCTTCCCTAAAGTGATCCGGAGACCTCAGTCTTCGAGAATGAAGAGGGATTGTATCATCCCGGGACATCTGTCCATAATAGATCCGGTGACCTTCGTCATCGAGAACGTGATGGGATTGTATCATCCTTGGGCACCTTCCCTAAAATGATCTGGAGACCTCGGTCTTCGAGAATGAAGAGGGATTGTATCATCCTGGGACATCTATCCATAATAGATCCGGTGGCTTCGGTCCTTGAGAATGTGGTAGGATTGGATCATCCTTGGACATAGTCCTAAAGTGATAGGGAGTGATTATCCCGTAATTGTATCCGATGACTTCGGTCGTCAAGAATGTGGTAGGATTGCATCATCCTTGGACTCAAGTCCTAAAGTGATAGGGAGTGATTATCCCGTAATTGTATCCGATGACTTCGGTCGTCAAGAATGTGGTAGGATTGCATCATCCTTGGACTCAAGTCCTAAGGCGATAGGGAGTGATTATCCCGTAATTGTATCCGGTGACTTTGGTCGTCGAGAATGTGGTAGGATTGCATCATCCTTGGACTCAAGTCCTAAAGTGATAGGGAGTGATTATCCCGTAATTGTATCCGATGACTTCGGTCGTCAAGAATGTGGTAGGATTGCATCATCCTTGGACTCAAGTCCTAAGGCGATAGGGAGTGATTATCCCGTAATTGTATCCGGTGACTTTGGTCGTCGAGAATGTGGTAGGATTGCATCATCCTTGGACTCAAGTCCTAAAGTGATAGGGAGTGATTATCCCGTAATTGTATCCGATGACTTCGGTCGTCAAGAATGTGGTAGGATTGCATCATCCTTGGACTCAAGTCCTAAGGCGATAGGGAGTGATTATCCCGTAATTGTATCCGGTGACTTTGGTCGTCGAGAATGTGGTAGGATTGCATCATCCTTGGACTCAAGTCCTAAAGTGATAGGGAGTGATTATCCCGTAATTGTATCCGGTGACTTCGGTTGTCGCGAATGTGGTAGGATTGCATCATCCTTGGACTTAGTCCTAAAGTGATAGGGAGTGATTATCCCGTAATTGTATACGGTGACTTCGGTCGTCGAGAATGTGGTAGGATTGCATCGTCCTTGGACTTAGTCCTAAAGTTATAGGGACTGATTCTCCCGTAATCAATCCGGTAACTTCGGTTGTCGAGAATGTGGTGGGATTGTATCATCCCTGGACTTTAAGTCCAAAAGTGATCCAAAGACTTTTATTCTTTGAGTTGTGGATTGCAGGTTGTTGCTGATGATGATGATGCCATACTGATCGAAAGATCAGAATATGATGATGATGACATATTGATCTAAAAGATCAGAGTATGATGATGACGCACTATGATTATGATGTTTCTGATCGAAAGATCAGAGTATGATGATGTTGTTTCTATGTTGATGATGTTTCTGATCGAAAGATCAGAGTTTGATGATGATGTTTTTGATCGAAAGATCAGAATGTGATGATGATTATGATCGACATATCAGAATATGATGATGATGATGTTGCTGCTGATCGAAAGGTCAAGGTGCTGAAGATGTTGGTGTTGATCAAAAATTCAAAGTGCTGAAGACGTTGCTTATCGAAAGTTCAAAATGTTGAAGATGTCGTTGCTGATCGAACAGTCAAATTGCTGAAGATGTTGCTGATCGAAAGGTCCAAGTGCTGAAGATGTCGTTGCTAATTGAAAGATCAAAATGCTGAAGATGTTGTTGTTGATCGAAAAGTCAAAGTGCTGAAGATGTTGCTGATTGAAAGTTCAAAATGCTGAAGATGTTGCTGATTGAAAGTTCAAAATGCTGAAGATGTTGTTGATGATCGAACAGTCAAATTGCTGAAGATGTTGCTAATCGAAAGGTACAAGTGCTGAAGATGTCGTTGCTAATTGAAAGATCAAAATGCTGAAGATGTTGTTGCTGATCGAACTAGTCAAAGTGCTGAAGTATGT